>JAQIXD010000664.1:0-22594 GCA_034699985.1 Minunthozetes semirufus | reverse complement strand
ATATATCTCCCAAACTATTATACATATAAAAATTATCTTGACATTCTTGAAATCAGCTTGATATGTTCTATAATATAGAGTATATTATATTCAAAATGGCGACAGGTTCCTTTTTCCTCACGGTGAAATGTGACAATATTACTTCAAGTCTCTTTCTAGTGCCCATCCCTAATGTATAGTGTGATCTATTTAATACTCTATTAGATTTTCCAAAATTTATAAGGTCTGACCCGGGAAATACCCAAACGTAGTTTTCAACTTCTTGGGATAACTTATACGGCTGTAAAGATTAGCTCGAGAAGAATAAAATGGAATAAGGTAAAATTGCCAATGGGTATATAGTTTTTCAGTGGCTAAAATCAAAAATTGGGATCAAATGATGTTTATCCTGATGATGTGATTTCAATCTTTAGTAAGAATAGTATTAAAAATAAAACTTGAATACAAACATTAACATGTTCAGTTTTAAGACTTAGAAATATTAGTTTTTCTGAATCACATTTATTAATAAGTAGTAATTGAATACTTATGATTCACAGAAACTTATAAAATAAAGGACAAAACGATGAATTTTCGGCCATTTTGTCCGTCATTGTTGATTTTTTCTTGGCGGGTCGTTTTTTGGACAATTTTTCCAAAATTTTTCCCAAATCTCAGGGAGGGGTTTTTAGGATATTTCGGACTCAGAGGGGGGTTTTTACCATAAACCCCTCCCCTTGGATATGCCTAGGCTCTATACTATAGATTGTTTTATATTGAATTTGAAAATCTTTTAACCTTAATGAAGAATATACAAAACCTGGTAAGTTTAGTATATCTAATTTGTATGGCAATACATTTTTGGTTATAATCGTAAGAAAAGCACTTTATGTCGCAAAACCACTCAAAGATTACAACATTTTTAATAAAATTTATGAAATTTTGTCTTTTAATCGAAAAAATAATTTATTTTATTATCCGAAAAGATTTGAATTAAATATACGATTAATACGTTTATTGTAAACGGATTTCGTCAGAAAATAAAAATTCATTCAACGAATAAATTATTGTATGACTTCTGAAGTGATGTGCAGTTCACTGATATTCTGTTAAAGACAAACCGATCAAAGAAACGAAAACAAAAAATTGAACTTCGATTCAAATGTTACCAAGTATCCAATATTCATGTAGTTGGGCTTTATTGTCGGGGTGAGGAGGGCCTAGGAATTTGCTACTTTAAGGCGGCTAATGATGTATTGCAACATCAAAGTGACAACTAATTCAAAGCACTAAAAGGTGAGTTCACTCTATAAATATCATTCAATAGATTTCCCTTAAAGTTAAAGTAAATGAGATGTTTCTTCTAAAAAAATACTTAAAATTTGATTTTTAGAAACTTTTCTCAACACATTTAATATAATATGATAGATACTGTTGAGAATTTAATCTTGCACATCTTTCGTTCTGTACAAAAGTACTTAATTGCAATGAGTTTGAAATTAGAAGAAAATCAGAAAATCTTTTGACTTTAGGTTTATTTTTTGCTTAAAAGCCGGAAATTAATTATTTTATTTTAAAACTCCATTTATGGCATCAATTTGTGTTCAATACATTAGAATCTAATGATTAGATGTTCTTTCAATTTGATGGTTAACTCAATTTTGTCATCCATTAGATTAGTTGGAAAACTGTTTCCGTCATTCCTCATACCCACAGCTTATTCACTATTTTTCTCTAATTTCAGACAATATTTCATCAAATTTTATATTTAATATCTTTTGAAATATAAAAGGAATGTTTGTCTAAGAAGTGACAAAAATAATCTAAAATCTTCTCTAAATATATATCGAATTTTAAATCAAATTTTCTAATATAAGACAATTTGATGGATGAGATTTCTTTAGTGAACAATCCATCAGATTCTGTAATAAATCAAATGTTCTGAAAATATCTTATTTAAAAACAGAATAATTTTCTTTGATCTAAACCATTAACAATTAATTTTTGTGCATTATCATGGTCATTTGGTCATTTGATCATCTCTTATTGATAATTAGTAATTATTAATTACCAAACAAACGGATATAAACTAAACTATTTTATTAATTTATTTAAAAATAAAGTAATTTCACATTTCTTGCAAATGATTCGTAGAATTAGTGACCACCACTACTATTACCATGACCAACACCTTGGTGAAACAATTTTTGATTAAACGTATGGCACAGATCACATTTAATGTCATAGTTCTTGATCAATAAGGATCACATGTCATCTTATTGGAAATGTTATCTGTGTCATACATATTAATAATGTGAGGACCGCCAATGAACCCATACCCCAACCAATAGTTTTATTGATGAATGAATGTACTCTTCTGTTATACTTTTAGCTGCAGAGCACTGACATACCTGAGTCTGATGTCAGTTCCAATATTGTTTTGTATGATAGTAGTGGCGAAGTATGAAATCAGAGTTTGCTTACTTGTAATGAATAATAATAATAATACAGAGACCTGTGCTCTGCTCTACCTCTTCAATAGAGCAGAGAGTAGTTCCCCGTCTCTCTATCTATAGCCATATCTCATATATATATCAGTTATCAGTGGTATGGATGTGCTGTGGATGTAATGATTTTTTTCTTCGTTTACCTTTAATGTCATGCACTGTTCATCATTTTCTAAGCGATCATTGCGTACACTCCACACATACATAGAGCACAGCCTTTATAACAGGGTTTACTCTATTTATCATAAGATTCAGCATCTCTTCAACCAATTGCTCTCTCAATGATCGCCATTATTGCCATTTATATACTTATTATATTTGCAGTGATATTAATTGAATATATGAAGATAACTCACCCATAATATGCTGCCAATTATGCGATGAATGGCTTCCAAGACATGAATGGCTTCTCTTGTAATTGTGTTTAATAGAAGTGCTGTCAAAAGTTTGAGCACACCTTTCATCAAAAGTTTTTTATTTGTGATAATCCAATGAAATAATGAAATATTTTGTGCATTTAATGCATTATTATTACAAAAATCTATTAACAAACGCATTGACTGTAATTCAATTGATATGTATTTGAGTCCCGTCGCAGAGAGCCATAAACCGGAGGGTAGTTCCCGACCCACAGTTTCAAATGTCAACCGCACTGTCGACAAACGCATAGATTGGAAACAATCGCGGACTTCACGCCAGAGTAGACACAGACGAGAAAAGAATCGCAAACCCAGTATTTGTAGCGATTCAGAGACCGAGACGAGCAGTACGTGTGGAGCACTGGCATTAGGTTGTGTTGTCACCGATTTTACATCCAATTCTGATTCTGCATTCATCTCCTCTTTAGAAGATTTATGTTTATCAGTTCCGACGCCCAAAAAATGGAGTCTTCCCTTACCTGTAGCCACTCGTGGAAGTGAATCTGACAGCACAAGTAGCTCATGGAGTGCCAGATCTGGCGATGAGGTCACTGAAGATGAACGCAGTCCTATCCCTAGTCCAAGCGCTTCAACAAAAAGCTGTGAAGCAATTATCAACGAATCGCAGACTACCGCCCAAGAGATCAAAGGTAAGTCCCAATTGATTCCATATTTATTCATTAAAATTGTTGGAAGAATCAAAAAGATAGTCATAATTGTCTTCAAATTGTGAGACACTTTAGTTTTTTCTTGAAACTCAGGTCTTAACCAATCAATTATTAAACACAATTTAGGAACTCTTTTGGTATAATCCTATTATAAGAGTATTAAAAATAGTGTCAAAAGAAATGCAAATCTTTTTATTTGATATCAAACATTAGAATAAAATATTTATAAATCAATTCATAAAATGTTTAATAAATCCAGAAATCAATTCGTCTGAAAAGGGAGAGATATTTCATAAATCAGAATAATTAGATAATCCATACATGTATGCCATCATATACATGTCTACATACATTTATATGTAATATTTGAGATGTATACGTAAAGATAAAGATCCTGTTCAGATTCCAAATCATTTACAATATTTTAAAGATAACTAAATCTGAATTTTAATAATTGTATCACTTGAAACGAACTCTAAATTAGATGAGTTTGATAACTACCCAATTGATGACCGATTTTGCAATTAAATTGATTTTATTGTTTACAAAAAAAATGAATAATTAATTACAAATTGATAGCGAAGTGGAAACGACCGAAAAAGATCTCAAAAGCGGCCGAAACACATAAATTTCAGCGAATGAAGACAACAAACTATGGCCGCTGCAAAATATGCGATACCTATGTCTACTTCTGGGGATTCCAGTGCTCAGAGGTTTGTGAAGACTATTTTAAATGCCATCCAATATATAAATAGATACCAGAATTCAAATTCTGGAACAGAATTTTGAAAGAAAGAAAAAGTATGATCACATCTCTCCCTAATCAATCATTTTTGGTATTTTATCTTCAGTGCGAACTAATCAGCCATAAAAAGTGTCTTAAGAAAATGACAATCATGTGTGCAAAGACTCCACTTCCACCCAAATCCGAAGTAATCAATTTGGATCTGTCCAAAATTAAAGATGACGTACCTGTCATCGTAGTCAAGTGCACACTTGAGATAGAAAGGCGCAGTTGTCTAACACCAGGTATCTATCGTATGACTGGAGTTAGTTCTCGGGTACAGAAAATTCTTAAGAGCTTCGAAAGCGGTCCCCATCTTATAGATGTCAGTGATGTCAGTCCTAATGACTTGTGTTCTGTTCTTAAAGTATTTCTTCGAGAGGTATGCAATCAATTAGTTGTTTAAACCTTTTGCTCATTACTTAAATGGTTAATTCATTTGAATGTCAATCAATCTTTCAGCTAAAACAACCGCTGATTACAAATGATGTCTATAAAGAGTTCATAGATATCGGACGCATATATAGACACGACTCTGATCTCGAAAATAAAAGCAAAGAAGTAGTTTCAGCCCTAAAGACGGCAACCGATAAACTTAATGAAAAGCATAGGTCAACCCTCTCTTATCTGATTCATCACTTGAAGAGAATAACCAATTTTCACGAACAAAACAATATGTGTGCAAATAATTTAGGAATAATATTTGCGCCCACAATATTCAGACCCCGGTATGTATGGATCCTCTGAAAACATTAATATCTCATTAACTCATTTAATGTGATTTAAATAAAAACTAAATTTATTGGTAATTCTTGACATTTAGTGACGCCGTTAATGATCTCTATACTGAAGTGTTTGAAGCCGGCCCTCAGGCAAGAGTTATAGAACTTTTGATAACTTATTCCAATGATATCTTCGGACATCACTCACAGACTTTTACCTATGAATTTGTAGAATAATATTATCTCTGTTTATATCGATTTTTAACCATTTGATGGTTAAGATAATCAGATGATCTCCACTTTCGGACCAATTAATTCCCAACGAATTTAAAATAAATTTCATAAAACATATCATAATTGTCGACAAAATACTCGTTTTATGAAAGATAAGTTCATTTCATGATATATTTGATTCGCAATAAGATTTCATTCATTGAATATAACGAAACAATATTTTCTTCGTTGAATCACTAAATCGTTTAAATCATCTTCCTATTGATGCTACCATTTTGTGATACCTAAAAGCCCGCTAACCTGCGCTCATCCCAGATAAGGACCAACATTTTTATACTCTTATTAACCGAATTAGTATTTATCCAAATTTTTATAGATTCTAATGATCCAGAGCTTTGATAATTAACTTATTACCAGTGCTTTTGATGTGCCATTCAGTACATTATTCAGATCTTTAATGGCATATAATAAGAGTTACCCTTTTATTGACAAAACTTATTAAATATTGAGAAAAAGTGATCAAATCCTATGAATCGAATCAATATTTTTAGAACCAATGAGTCCTTATTAATGGAACGACATATGTTTGTATGTCCTCAACATTAATATTATGGCTAATAATCTTTGTATTGAATTCCTATATTCTTGTTGTCATCGAAAGCCTTAAATCCAAAGAAATCGATTCCTAAATATGAGTAAAATTGAGTCTAATATTTGCTCACAAAGAAAGCCATAACTTATATCTTGTATTCAAATCCAAATATTTGTCGAATGAATACCAATAGAAGTATATCTTCAATTCATCTCTTCAATTGAAATATTTCCAGAAATCAATTGCAAACATCTATTACTGGCTATTATGGTCGGTAGTGTGGTCGGCATTGTGGTAGGCATAGCAACTTAACCACAATCGTTACATAAGTCTTAAATATAAGCAATTCTATTAACCATATAAATGCTTATAACAAACTAATTACTCAGTTATGGTTCTAATCCCAAAAGATTGTCATTTTCTAGTTTTGACAGAACCGTTGCGTAACTTCTATTTAGAACTGAGTTCTTATCTTATATTTTTCGGTCATCTGAAAGATCTTTTGTATAATTGCAAGAATAGAATTCTGACTCAATGAAATAGCCGACAGTCCTATAGCTCAAAATAGATGTTTCACATCATCATTATTGCCAGGACTTTGCTCAGGGTCTGCGTTTGTTCCAAATGTCTCACATGTTAAACCTATTGTTCTAATAGTTGAACAATTTTTACAGTTATAGTCTATACTCCAAAGAGATTATTTATATTTTCATTTCTCTATACTTTGTATACCATTTATGACTCTTAACCGATGTTTTAAAAAATGATTACATTTAATAACTAATTGAAAACTGACTTAATTTCATTTAAAATGAATAACTTTTGCCTACAATTCCTATTTATCAGTAATTATTTAGATGTGTGACAAATTGGAACGGCTACCCCCTGCACATTCCTGTCAATACATTGTATTTGCCTTAAATGACAGACTGATCTTCCCTTAAAACATACGAATAAATTATTAAAGTTATTGCCGTTAATCGATTAAAACCTTATATTATATGAAAAATTATAATTTTTATAAAATATTAATATAAATGACATAAATATCTCATCAAATAAATCATTTAGTAATTCATTAAAATTTATAATTGAAGTGAAGTTAAAGAAAGGCTTTAATTAATTCAAAAATATTACAAAAGATAAACTATTTAACGAAAAAAATTCAAAAAATTCTGAATAACTATTCAAACAAATTATTGTATTTAATTAATAGTTCTTTTATAGGTTTAGAAATAGAGAACCTCGATATTGAAGACACATTAAAATTGAAATTTTGGTCATTTGCTCAATCAGTTAGAGATAATTCGAACAAATCGGAAGAAATAACAACATTTTTGACCAAATTTCCAGAAAATAGTTTTATTTACTCTTTTTTTTCGGGAAATATATCAATAAATTGTTGATCGATGAGATCAGGGATGCAATAGTTATCCTCTTTTTTTGAGAGCGGCTCTAAAATTCCATTACATTATAAACTTTAAATAAATCAAAGCAAAAGTGATTTTGTGACAATTTGTGACAATTTGTCAAAATATATTATAATCGGAGTAATATTTGATGGAATTCCCATTTATTCTTCTTTTCCGAATAATTATAAAGAAGTTTATATCAATTAATAATACTTTAAATTATTGTTAAAAAAAGTAATAATTAAAATACGTTTTGATCTTTAATTAAAACTAAAGTTTTATAATAAGATTTATAATAAATATAATAATATATAATATATTGTGAATTAGTAATCAATTTCTGTATTTCAAAAGTCGTTTAATATTTGTTGAATAAAATCTAATTTCAAACAATAAATTGAATTTCAATTCATTTAAAGGTACAATCAATAATATACCGTATATTTATATGAATAGAATATAACTTTTTCGATGAATCAATTGGAAATCTTCTGAAGAACTCTTCAATTGATGACATCGACCAAAATATTGTGAATATTTTAGTATTTGTTCCACAATTAGTAAACCAAAAAATGATTAAAACTGTCCTCAATTACAATTATTTTTGCGCTCACAGTTAGAAACAGAGTTCCATTAGTTTAGTGAAGGCTAGTAAAGGGCAAACCATTCATAGCGAGTATTTGAGTGAAAATTAATAAAAAGAGAATTTAATAATAATTTAATGGTTTTTATTGTCGATAAAAATCACAAAAACATTTGGATTTAAATAGATTTTAAAATAAATGAAAAATAATTATAAATAAAATCAAATAATTTTTGAAATATATTTGAATTAGAATTGAATTAAAGGAAAATAAATGATAACTAATTATATGTAATAATAATTAAAGTAATGAAAAATAAACAAAATTTTTAGTAAAAACTGAATCAAAGAGTTATTTAAATAATAATTGATTTTAATGTTTTATATTTAATCTGAAGTGAGAGCCAGCGCTTTACCAGAGCTCGGGTTGTGATCCAATTTGTTTTTATTGCATTTAACCATATATATGAAGTAAGTGATCGCTTCCTTCTCAAAGATTGGCATCGATTTGAAGTGACGCTGAAGAGACTGAAGAGACAACAAATCGACAATAAATTGATAAATATTTCTGAATTAGTGGACAATCAATGAAAAGGGAATACCTCTGCGAGTTGTGATTTGTTAAGTCCGGGTCGAGTCTGAATGCGGTAATGCTTTTTATATCGCCTCAAAGTATTCACCTGAAGAGCTAATAAGTCCACGTCTTGTCCAGTGGACTGTCCGCCAGAGGGGTGTCCGTCGTTGTCAGCAGTGGTCTCGTTGTCGTCATCACTGTCTTTGCGCTTTCGTTTATTTGAGGATCGAATCGATTGAATCATTTGTTTGTGATGTTCGCAGATATACATGTGATGCGACCTCTGGTCAACTGTGAGCCGAAGCTTCCTCTGAGTCACTTGTTTTTCAATACGTTTAGAATAAGACGCGTTTCCAGCGATTCGGTGACATCTTTGCGAGTCTTCCATAAGACAACAAATAGATTGATTACTATTTGCGGTATTAGAAGACGGGTTGGCGGCCGTCAGAAGACCGCTCTGGACCGGAGCCTGATTGACGGCAGTGGTTGAAGACGTGTTCATTTGATTTGAATTGATTCCCATATTGTGGCCAATGGTTTGCAGAGAAGATAATTGCAAATGACTTCCAATTTGACTCATTTTGTACTCGATTTGAGTAAAAAACTCATAATTATATTAATTTAATTAATTCTCAAAATAAATAATTATTGAAATCAATGGTCAAAATTGTCTTCAAATCAAATGATAGAAAACACTAAATAAAATAAACAAAAGATTCAAAACGTTTTTGGTTTTGTTTTTAGGGATCGTCTCATAAATACGTTAATTGAGAGTTCAAACGAACACAAATATATATTCAATGATTGCGTTACTCAATGATAGAGGGGTTTAGAACTCCATTGAAAACAGATTTGAAGGCAAAAGCGTTCACTTATTTCTAACTTTAAAACGAACTCAAAATAAAATTCAAGTTTCGTTTAACGCATTATTTGAATCATATTTTTGTGGAAATAACACTAATTTTTGATTGACTGCTATCTATTGAATTAATATTTAACTCAATATATCAAACATTTGTCGAAATTTACAGAATATTCTGTACATTATTTCGATATTTTTCGATAATTAGGGAATAATGGGTTAAAAACAAGAAAATCCATTCAAACAAATGAGTGTTTTATGAAAAGATTGATTTGATTTAAACACAATTTTAATAGAATTGAAACAATTATACAGACATTTGAATATATTTTGATTTATTGTTATTAATATTGATTTCAAAATCACATAAATTGCTATTAATTTAAACAAACATTTGTTTGGCTTTAAATATAAGAATCGATACATTTATAACAAATATATAGAGATTTTCAAACAATATATACATTAAAATATTGCATAAAATATATGATTTAATACTAAATTCATTAATAAAACTATAAAACCGTTGTTTTTCGGACAGAACTTAACCCAAGAATCTGTAAAATGAGAGTCAATTTCCAGCGAAGAGTTAGATAAACGACAAACTAATCAGTTGTTAATCGGAGTTAATGTCGGGAACTAATAGTTATTGAAGACTATATTCATATGAAAACTATTCGAAAAGTCTATAAAAATACAGAAAATAAAATATAATTATTGACTAAACATAAACTAAAAGTAAAAACAATTTAAGAAAATAATAAAATATTAATACTCGTCATCGCTTTCGGTAAACTCTTCCTTAGCCTCCTGTTCATATGGCGACTGGTGTTTGGCCAGAACCCGGAGCAATGGTCGCAGTCTTAGAAACCAATGCCTTTTCGGTATTCTGTGTCTATAATTGTTAAACAAAACGTTTGTTTAAGATTTGGTTTTCATGCGTTTCGACCAAAAAAGAGTCAAATATTTGTGAAGTTTTGCATAGAATTGGAATAAAATGATTCGTTAATCGATTGAAGATTTGTTCAGATTTTGTGATTAATAGAGATTAAGCTCAAAGAGGAACACAATTACGACATTTAATACAACAATAATTAAATACGCGATAATACGGTAATAATAGTGTATATAATAATTGCTATAAATAAATATGAATTAAATCTAATAATAATTGTTTTGCAAATAAAACATTTCAGTCAAGTGTTGGGACAAACATTCACTTAGGAGTCAAGGAGTTTAACAAATTCATTAGCTGTTGTGTGTACTCCTCCGAAGAGGTTAACAGGAGTGGCCAATGCCTGAAGTAGTGGTCGGAGCCGAAGCCACCATTCATTTCGAGGTATACGGCATCTGATGATTGCAATAAAGAACGGGTAATAAGAGAACAAAAAATTAAAATCAACTCAAAGGACAGACAAAGCGATAAAAGTGGACAAACGTGTGAAGGAATAATAGGAGCGAAACAAAGCAATCATTCATTAGATTCTTGTCATTCAAATCGAAGAATTGATTTTCATATAAACCGATAACTAATACGAAAACCAATACTTACTTGAAATCTGTTTCTAATTTGAGTGTCTGGACAGGAGTGAAACGGTATTGCCTTCGAACTAAGCCCAAGAGGACAGCCGTGTCTGGTGTTGAACATACAACAGAGCAGTCGGGCTGTGTGTGCAGTTTAAGCTGTGCGTGCAACCAATCGGCCGCTTTAGCAGCCATTTTGGTACCAAAATTTCTGTCAAAGGGAGAGGGAGAGCCTCCCTGTTGCATATGACCCAATATATTTTGTCGCGCAGAGAACATGTCTTTCCCTTCTTCGCAATAGAGTCTGTATATGAAGTCTGTGGAGTAGTTTGCGTTTGCGTTTTCGTTTCTATTTGTATTCAATTCATTTAATTCTTATTCTGAGCGAAATATTATTATCCAAACCTCAGAATTAATCCTCTTTCAACTCCTTCAGCCATTTTATAGTTCATATGATAGACGTCTCCCATCAGATCTTTTATTGAGAACTTCTCTTCGAATATATAGGCGGCGTCGGCACCACCGGCCAGACCCGCCAAAGTAGCTAAATATCCGCAGTAACCACCCATTGTCTCGACGACAAACACCCGTCTCTTTGTCCCTATTATTAGAGAAACGCATAAATATATTAAATACAATGATTTGAGAAGAAAAGTGACAAACCCTGAGCCGACTGACGAATTCTGTCACAAATTTCAGTGATTTCGTTGAGGGCAGTGTCGGCACCCAATGAGAAGTCAGTGCCGGGAATATTATTGCTGATTGTGGCCGGTATTACACACATCGGTATTTTAAGCTCCGGGTAATCATTCCTCGCATCCGCTAATTGTAGTATTGAATGATAGGCTTCAAAACCTCCGATCACTAAAAGGGCCTGAATTTTAAATTCTTTGAGTTTCTCAACGATTTTCGGAATAAGTTTTTCGGGAAGCGTTCGACGAGTGCCGAGGAAAGCGCCGCCCTGTCCGACCCAACCGGCCACTTCACTCCAATGTATTTGCTTTACTTCGCCTTCAATGAGACCATCGATACCGCCATAAATGCCAAAAACAGTGTCACCTCTGAAGATGACATTCCTAACGAAGGAGCGGACAGCGGCGTTCATACCACAACAGGGAGCGCCGGCATGCATTACAGCCAAACGGTAACCCCTTGATATAGCGCCCGCCTCATCGATCACAGACTTCGGGGGTCTAATTCTTGTCAGCATTTTATATGTCTCTAAATTCCTCTCAAAGCTCCGACCTCTCAGTTTGACTGCTTCTTCCCATTTGGTGTTCTTCATGGCCGCCGCAACTGATTTCGTCTAAAATAAAAATAATTAAAAGAATTTAAAAAATCACTGAAAATAAGATGTCTTTACTTTTTCAACGCATTGCATGAGAGGGACTCTAACGGCTTGATTGCCATCCAGTGATACAACACAGGCCTCCGATTCAGGAGTGGCTTCCAATAGAGCCAAAACTGCTTCGGCGCCCATACGACAGCCCAACACTCTGTCGAAAGCACTGGGAGAGCCTCCTCTTTGGACGTGACCCAAAACAGTGATTCTCGTGTCCTGACCCGTAGTCTTAACGATTACATCTTTGACCTGTTCTGAAGTGATAGGTTGTCCCAATCGGTCAATAGCGCCCTCAGCAACGATAATGATGTTCAGTCTCTGACCCATTGCTCTCTCCTATGAATAAGACAAAAGTCAAACCAAATGAGTTGACAATTGATGTCAAACCTGTTCTAATTTTCGAGATATCCTTTGAGGCCATTCTGTTTCTGGCGGCCACTCAGGTATGAAAACAAAATCTGCTTCAGAAGCCAAAGCAGCGACGAGTGCTAAATAACCGCAATGTCTTCCCATTACTTCAAGAATGAACGTTCGCTGATGACTATCACATTAATAGATCCAATTGAGTGACAAATGGAGCCATAAAAGAATGATTTGCAAACCTCGAAGCAGTGGTAACGATGGCATCAATTGCTTCAATGATTCTGTGAAGCGCTGAATCCGTGCCAATAGTCATATCTGTACCACAGAAGTCATTATCAATGGATCCGACCATTCCTACGATATGCAAATGACTGTTCGCTTCCTTCTTCTCGGCATTGATTTTGCCTTAAAATAGAGAATAACTTTCAGACAATTGATTACCAAAAAAGAGATGAATAACCGGTTTGTAATAATTCATCCAAAATCGAAGACCACTCCTGACGAAAGAGATTAGCGCCGGTAAGACTACCGTCACCGCCGATGACAACTAAATTAGTAATTCCGTGTTCTATCAAATTAAGGGCAGCCTTCAGGCGTCCGGCCCTCTCTCGAAAGTCAGAGCAACGGGCGCTACCAATAACTGTTCCGCCCTTTAAGAAGTACGCATTAATTGAAGTATAGTTTGATATACGAAACCAAATGAATCAAACCTTATGTATAATACCCGACACTGAGACCCACGTGGCCTCAACGATGTGTTCGCCCCCGTCTACCATTCCTTGATAGCCTTCTTTGATAAAATAGACCCGACAGCCCAAATACAAACCCATTCTGACCACTGCCCGAACCGCAGCATTCATGCCTTCGACGGACAAAATCAATGTATGAAAAAATGACCAAAACTTAGAATTTAAGACATGTCTGCAGACCTTGAGAATCACCACCACTGGTGAATACTCCGATAACTTTGCCTGAGGGGGCATTCACTTGAGGAATATTGCCCTCTCGTGATAGCAATTGTGGGCCGTCATCGACAGTGGACTGAGTCCTCAATCGGAATATATGCGGAGAGTTCTTCGCTTCGAACGAATCGATTGACATTTCGATTGGTTTTAATAAATTTAAGTAAATTTAACCACAAATTAACCACAAATTATCACTTAATCTAAACAATTGATAAAATAAATGCAAATTTAAATAAATATCAGATAAAAGTATTGAACCAATTGTTCTTCAGATCTAATTATAGAGATATTCTTCAGAAGAATAATCTGACGCAAAGATAGTATTCTTTTGCACTCTTTTTGAATGGTTTTATAGAAAATATACAAAATTATGTCTTTAAATGTCTTTACTCTAAATATTTAGTTACAAAAAGTGTCGCCACAAGTGTTGATCCCTTCAACTAATTGGAGGATAAATTCAATCTAAAAATTCCCAAAACTTTGAAAAATAATTAAATTATTCTTTAAATCGAAGAATAAATTGAATTTCAATTCAGGACTTCATATGTATTTCAAAGAATCGATTTCTGAATTAAATTAATTGAGAAAAATGTATTTTAAGGCAAATGTAAGACTCATTTAAGCGAATCTCTCACTACATGTCACTGAAAAACAATTAGGGTTTGGAACAAAGGATCAATTCTTACAACTCGTCCTTTGGCTGTCCTTCCTCTAAGTCTTTGCCACTAATAACGTTTGGTTGAATTCCGAAATAATATTCTTGTAATTCTTTACCACAAAAAAAACTTGGCTTTAATTCTGACAGATTTGAAGCAATAAAAACAATTTTTGTCAAATGTTTGTCTCTCTTATAGTCTTATAGTTTACTCAAAATCTGTTAATCAGTTAATTGAAGGATATTTGGGGTCACAAATATTGGATGTGTTTGATGTGATTGGAATCACTTATCACTAAATTTGTCATTTATTTCAATGGATTAAAGTTCACTAAAATATCATTTATTGAGAGTTTATATCAAAATTGATTACAATTCAAATGACTCGAAGAGAGAACAAATCAAATATTGAATATTTAGTCACATTTTATCACTTTTAGCGATAAATCAAATCTATTTATTGAATTGATTTGAAAAAAAATAATTAAAATTCAATAATAAGTTAATAACTATTTTGGGAATAATTGGATCAGTTTGTTGTTGAGGGAAGAGTTAATGGTTTATCTACTTTTGATTTAATCACATGAATTGGTGGCAATACATGAGAATTACACAAACATTTGCTGCCATTTATGAAATTGAAAGAACCGATTCTTGATTTGCAATCACTGTTTGGACAATAAATCTTGCCTTTAGTCCAATCGAAGACATCCAACTGAGAGATTAGCCAATCGGTGAGCAGTTCTTCGTTTAGATAATAAACTTTTGATTGATTTGAACACAAATCCAGTTCTGAATTATACTTCTGTTTGTGATTTGTTATCAAAATTTTATCGGAAAACAATATTTTACGACATTTTCCGCACTTTATTTCACTCATTATTTTCAAATCAAAAAACAATTATCTTTTTAGTTGTTTATCAATAGTTGCTTATCTTCATCAATTCAAAAGATTGTCGATTAAGATCTTATTAGTAATAATAACAATAATATTGAAATAAGGGGTAATTCTAAGTGAAAATAATTAAATTAATGGCAAACGAAGAATAGTTACTAATTATTGTCGAAAAATGTTTTGGTTATTAAAATCATTCAAAAAATTTTTATTCAAAACAAAACTAATATTTAGTGAACGCATGACAGCAATGGATTCACTTTTGAAGAGTATATCAGAGGAAACACTTGAAAAACAACTCAAAATTAACAGTTGATTAACTAAAAAAGAAAAAAGTGCACATTTTAATAATTAATCGGACAATAATAATAAAATAATCAAATAGTAATTCACCAAAATTGGTCAAAAACTTGGTTAAAAACAGGTAAACAAAAAGGACTTGATTTAAATGAAAAAAATTGTTATTCCTTTGAAAACATATGTTTTGAAAAAACAACAATTAAATGACACTTCACTGCAATACTGAGGAGTAAAACAAATCAAATCAAATGTGGTCTCAAATTAATTAAATTTTATTAAATGTCTTCTATTTTATTCATTTTTATTGATTTTGATCTTATTTTAATCACTAAACAATGTCTTTGAATAAAGAAGAAGATTCGAGTAATTTTTGTTTTAAAGCAATTTGTTATTCAAATTGAATGTCAAATTATTGATAATTATTTGTCATGCTCATTCTAATTACAGTTGAAGTGGATCAAGATTATAAAACAACTCAATCAACACCACTGATGATGGAGTATGAAAATAGCGCCCGAATGGATGGCTTCGGTATCGGAAATCTGAGTAATTTCTTCACCGGTTTCATAGTGTCACAAGTTTTGGGTCTTTTTGTCATCGTTTTGGTCAGTGTTTGGATCTCTAAATATTTAGGAGGAATTGGTTTCTCACAAGACTTGTAAGACATTCTTATTATGACTAAAATGAGTAAATAATGACCGAAACGTTTTTATCCTTTTTTATAATTTCAGTCAAGTTTTCAATTTTCATCCGTTATTTATGACATTAGGAATGGTCTTCATTTTCGGCGACGGTTTGTATACAATCTTTAATTTAAAGCCTATTAAAGGACAGACATCTCAGACAAGACATAAGAAATACTAATCTTTTTTATTAATAATGAATTTTGTATTAAATTTTCAGCGATTCTATGCTATCGAGTCCTTCGAAATGAGAGGAAACAGATATTGAAGGTAATGCACGCCATTCTCAATGGATCTGCTCTAGTCTTAGCGCTGTTGGGTTCGTGGTCTGTGTGGCACTTCCACAATGTTTCCGGAATTCCAAATCTTTATTCGCTGCACAGTTGGATGGGTTTCCTGACACTCCTCCTATTTATGGGCAATTTTGTTGGGGGTTTCCTTACATTCCTATTCCCAGGCCTTAGTCCGGCCTACCGTCGCCTTATCCTTCCCTATCACATCTTTACTGGAATCACACTATTTGTGATGTCGAGCGGTACCGCTCTTTTGGGAATCACTGAAAAGGCGTTCTTCTCATTGTATGTAAACTAATATTAATTAATAATAAAAAAATAATTTAATATTAATTTATTAAATAATAGGAACGGTAAGGACGGAACTCCCAAATATGCAGATCTCCCGTCAGCCGGATATGTAATTAACTTTTTGGGAATCTTTATTATCCTATTTGTTGTTGTCGTCATATTTTTGGTGACAAACCCTCAGTTCAAGCGGCGACCTCTTCCCGAAGAACAGGCGCTCCAACTCCAGAACGATGAAACTTCTTCTTTAAACTAAATTCTTGTCTGAAATACACTTAAATTGAAATACTTTATCAATAATTTTGTTAAAATTGTTTTCATTTAATTTATTCATTAATTTATTGTATTTTTGAATCTTTTAAAAATATTTTATCGATTTTTGTGTAATTTTATTGCATTTTGTTTCGATCTGTCTTTCATTGGATTCATTGGATGTGATTCACAACAAATATATTAATATTTTGTATTCAATTGTTGTTAATGTTTGACCAAAATTGATGTAAATTATTATTAATTAAATGTTTTTAATTGAAATCATATATATTCTGATGAATTGATTGTTTGTATTTTCAATTCAAATCTTTACTAAATGTTTGACTAATTATTCATTAATTTATTGAATAAATAAATTCAAATTGTGTTTAACTCATACATCATTTGATTGCTTTTCATGGCTACAATCGAACACCCATTTAATGAACATACATTTCTACTTAAACTCAAAATGTTCATAAAATCGGTGTTTGATTGTAAATGGAATGAATTTATTAAACAATATTTCGAGAAATTGGAAAAAATCAAATTTATTTATTAATATTTATAAAAACAAGAAATACATATAAATTGATTATTTATTTAACATTTAAAAATTATAAACAATTTGATCAATTTGAGCATGGTGTAATATTCTTGATCATACTAGGCAGAGATAGTAGACTGAAGTTTTTTAATATTGTAAAACTGACAGCCTATTACATCTCGCCAATTTGAACAAGATTAATCAATCCAAGTTTCAATATGTGTCATACATACCCTGAATCAAATCAATTTTAAGTGTTTAGAATTTAAAGATGAAATGTTTGACCAATTTTTCACAAATAAAGAATAAAAATTAAATTAATTAATATTTGAAAATCACTTAAAAGTAAATAAATTATTGAAAGCTTTAGTTCAATGACTGAAATAAATCATAAAACAATTGAATTATATTTGAAAATGATTTCGACTAAAAAATAGACTAAATTTTGAGTTCATTTTATGTTTGGATTGAATTTTACAAAATAAATATCAAAAATCTATAAAATTTACTATTTTTTTTAAAAATCATTTATAAACTAAGGGTTGGGTTTCCTATAGTTATACCAATACTCTGGCAAACACTGAAAACATTCAAATAAGTAATTAAATCATAAAAATGAGTTTTGATGGTAAAAGTTGTGAATATTCAGTGAAGCGTTTAAATCATAAAATCAATTAAAACTTCAAATCTAATAAAACTAATGGATTTCATAACTCAATTCATTTTCACTCTTCAAATACATGGATGAGTTTCAAACAAAAGTTGATTTTTAGTGTTTAGGAACTCTATGATTGAATCGGTTCAGAATTTTAAAAATGTTCATCTATTCAAATATGAGATTTAAAGCTTCATAATATGAAAGGTACTTTTAATAATTCATTTTTACTGAACTTAATGTAAAACTACTCTCAGATTACCTCTGATATGAAAATTAATTTTGCTCGAAACCAACCAAGTATTCTCTGAAATGAAATGCAAATCAAAATATAATGAAAACATTTAAATGAAATTCATTTAATTATTTACGAAATTCCTTTTTCTTGATAAAAATTGATGAGAATATTGACATCAAATAAAAGATAAAACAATAGTTTAATAACTTTAACGAAATGCACAAAACTTTTTAATAAAAATTTGATTTCAATACAAAAAATATTGATTATTCTCTTCATTGCTATAATTATCGATATATTTATACAAGAATTGGATAATTCTATACTAAAAGTTATATTTAACTGAAATGTTTGCTTAACTCTATTGAACTAAACTTTTAATCGATCAGATTTTAGTCTAATATTAATAAAATAGACGTTTGTGTGACTGATGTGAGCCAATAAGAGTCATTTGATCCACGACAATCATTTGGATTTCCTGTGATTTCATAGTCCGAGACTTTGATTCTGTAAACAGGATATCAATGGAATTGTTTTCATCACTTTTTGAATATTGTTTTAATGATTTAATCAAACATTTAGTAATAGATATGTCATTAAATACCAGTCTATAGATTCTATAGTATAGTATAGAAGTTATCATTTAAATTGATTATAAAGATATTTACAATCAATTGAGTAATCAGTGCTTCTGATTGGTCAGATGGTTACTAAATTTTATAATTTTGTAATCCACGACACCATTACCATGTGATCAGAATTATCATATTCTTAATTCAATGAGCAATAAATTGACTTACTTTTAATGGTTTTATGCAAAACTTGAGTCAAAATAACCGGAATTTTGTAAATTTTTAGTAAATTTAGTAAATTTCTGAAAGGAAAAAAATAATAATAGAGAATCATCAAATTAATAAGAACTGGAAAAAATAATGAATAAAATGGAGTGGATTACTTTACTTCGAATTAGATTATTATGTTTAATAAATCGGAAGTCGAATCTGAGATTTCTTTATTCTTTGATATTTACCTAAAAATATGATTCTTTATAAAAGAAAATTTGTGGTAAAAGTCTATTTGTTGGAAACATTATCACAATTATTGATAATAATAATCCCTTTTTGAGGGTTATTTGGTTTTAATGGTATTTTGAAAATTGTTACCAAAACTCAAATCACAGGAAATATTTTTTTTGTTGAAAAGTTTTTAATAGCAAATGACTGATAGCATCCCATTTCACAATTAATACCATTTGTGTCTACTTTTCTGAAATTTGATTTGCTTTCAGTATTTTTCAACCCAATCTTCGTAAGAGCAAATAGAGCAGATAGATCAAATTAATTTCACAATTATCATAATTACAAATATTTTTTCTATTTTGTGACTCATAATTGTTTTGATTAAATTGATGGGATAATTCAATAATGAATATCACATCCTTTGGAAGATGAATCAAATATCAAAAATCGTTGCAATCGTATCAGTGATCAATTGCTTCAATTCTTTTGTTTAAATAAACAAATTACAGTTATATTAAATTAATATTATTAATAAGTCTACCTTCAAAATTGGGAATACAGGCGAAAACTGTAAATGTTGAGTTACTGCTGCCATAATTTCTCATTTTAAACGAGTCTTAACTTAATAATAAATTTGATGAAAAAGAAGATGTTTTAAAAGAATTATGAAGGAGCATCTAAAATATTGATGCGTTTTCCATCGTCAAACTCATAATCAGATTGATTTGTTTAATAATAAATGAAAGTAGTGCTCAATATTCCAACAAAAACATGATTATCTACTTTTATTAGGGAATCAAAAAGAAAGGAAACATTATTTCATTTATTAGAAGCCATTCTTAACAATAAATTTAGAGTAAAATTTGTAATTCATTTAAATTGTGATAAATATTTGTTTTTAGTTTTCAAAGCAATGAAATAACACATCAAATGAGTAATAAAATAATAAATATTTCAAATTTCGTAATAATTATAATAAATTGGAATTTTGTTTAAATATATTTAATTATTTATATTTTGGATAAACGAAGAAAAACAGACACAAATTCTTACGTTGTTCTACAATAAACTTTATAATTGATATAACAATTCATTTTGTGTTTCAAAGTATAGCATAATTAGTGATGTGTTTAATATTTTTTCTTCTTTTCGTCAAAATATTTTTATTTGTTATTATCTTCAGTCAAAATCCGATATCATTTTCAATGAAATTTGTTTTTTAAATAAAATTCTTTAAAAATATTTAACAAATAATTGAAAACTCAGTTCTTTTTTTTTTTTTGATTAAAAATTTTACTTAATTCAGATTAGCATCAGATTAAGTTTCGAACAAAATTAGACTCAAATCAATGAAAATACATATTTTTGATTATTTTTTGAACTCAAACACAGAATAAATTTTTTTTCGCTCGGATTTTGATAATAAAAATATAGCAAATGTTAAACAAAAATACAACAAATGCTATACTTATGTCAAAGATTTTAGGCTATTATTAGTGATTCTTTATTTTAGGGGTCAATAGACATAAGCGCAGGAAGTTTCACAATAATAATAATTTTACTGATTTTGATAAAACAACTGCACTCTTTACTATTCACTGCATCAATAGAAGGATTATTTAATTCTATGCCCTGAGTTACTAACCGAGTGATTAATAGCCAGAAACATAGCGAAAGCCTAGTTTGAAATGATGTTACAAATTGACCCGCATCATCATCATCATCATCGAT
This sequence comes from Minunthozetes semirufus, assembly GCA_034699985.1. NCBI lineage: Eukaryota > Metazoa > Arthropoda > Arachnida > Sarcoptiformes > Punctoribatidae > Minunthozetes > Minunthozetes semirufus. Next base: position 1,508 of record JAQIXD010000664.1, on the reverse strand, counting down.
GTCAGGTTTAAATGGATTTCTTTTTCAAAATAATCTTTTCTTGAAATGAAATATATTTGTTATGCAAACGGAATGCACTTCAGATCACAAACATAGACATAAATTTTTCAATGAAAAGACATAAAGACATCAAATATTTTAATCAAAAGTATAAGTATTTCAGAAAAATTGTAATTCAATTGAAAAGTGAATGAAAACAGAAATCGAGTGAAACAGACTTGTGATCAGAGCTCTGAAAATGTCATTAAATCAGTAAATATTGTGAATTATATCTGTTTTATAGCCAATAAAAGTGCGATTAGTTTCAGTAATTGTGTTCAGATTATGTGAATTATCGTTTCATAACTAACGGCTAAACAACTCTTTTATTGTATTTCAAAAATAGTTTCAGTATTTGAATCGATAGACAAAAAGTTTGTGAAAAAATTTGATTACAAATCCTATAACTATTAGTAGTTATGAAACGATAATTCTGTTCAAAATACTTCTCAAAAAAGAATAGAAAACTTAATAACAATTGATTTGCAGTCGATTTTTGTTTTCATTTCATTAAAAGTATTTCTGATATAATATTTTAAAGCAATTTTTCAATAGACACTCATTAATGACTAATAAAAGACATATAGACGATAATCGAACAATTCTTCAGATTGGAAGTGATGGGTACAATAATAATAATAATAACAACGGGGTCTTATTGATATGTTAGACTCAATTCTAGTTTTAATCGATAAAATTACATGACTTTCCTCTGATTTTGTACTTAGAGTTCAATTCGAGAAAAATTTAATTCAATTTGTTTTCGCGCAAAAGTTTTTTTTGATTAAAGAGTGTTCTGATTGAATCAAAGTTTAAGTGGAAATGGATCTGGAATTCATCTCAACTAATATTTATGGTATGATTTTTCACTGACTTTCCTATAACTCATAAATTGATGGATAACTTAATTGAAAGTTAGAGATAGTCTGCAAAACAAGAACTGAGTCTAACGTTAGAAAAATATAAGCGTTTGTTTCGATTGACATTCAATTCATAAAAAGAATAATAAAGTATTTGAAACAAAAAATAGATATATTTGGAGAAATTCGCCGTTTATTCAGTTATTCAATTGTTTTGTTAGCCGTTTTGGAGAAGTGTCCTAATTCTGTGCCAATGCCTTCAGGATTGCCTGAACCTCTTCGGCCACAGCTGTGAGCACATACTCGAACTGTGCTTTGGTCTTAACCATTCCCATTCGCTGATCACGTATGTGTTCCAGTGTTGCCGCAATGTCTATCTCTTTAGCGCCCTTTGACATTCTGTTGAGTACCATATCGATCAATGTGTATGTTCCAGTTCTACCCGTTCCGTCGCTAATATTTAATAATTCAAATTAATAACAATAATAACTCTAAATACATGAATATGTAAATACAATCCAAACTTAGTCTCACTTTATAATATTATCAAGTTGTCTGGGAGCTAATAAATTCAAAATTGCTTCATTTTTTGTGTTTTTTCATGCTGAA
>JAQIXD010000663.1:0-22600 GCA_034699985.1 Minunthozetes semirufus | reverse complement strand
AAAATCATATTTTTAGTTCAGAATAGGTTTATGGAAGTGACACACGATTTCACCATTGCAAATATTGCAAATAAGGTCTAAATCATCTGGCTTGCTTTTGTTGATACAGGGTACAACTGAAAGTTTTAGGGAACATTAATTTTAATGATCTTTAGAAGCAATAACTGTTTTTTACTCAAAATTTATTGTTTTGTTAATAAATAATATTTTTTGTTTGAAAAGTTGTTTTGATCTAAAAATGTAATATTTTATTGATTTTCACTCTTTTACTGTCTTTTAAATTATTTATTTGAACCAAATTCACTCGAAATTGTATTTTAAGTGAAATTCTCGCTAAAAATTTAAATATTAGTTTCAATTTGTGAAAACTCTTAAAAGGAGAGACATGTTCCAGACTGAGCCACAAGAGGGCGAATCTCTTACCAGAATTTGAAAGAATTTCCAAAGTTCTGAATTTCAATGGATTTGAAAATAAAACATAAAAGTTTATTCTGAATCAGTTGACCATTAGGACATGTTTCCCAGTCTTTAAATAATGAATCATTCAAATGGAAGAGATGATGGGCTTAAAATTTAGAGATTTTCAATATATACGATCGCGTATCTGTATATCTATTCAGTTATATATTTAATGATGTGCTCCAAATACAGAACAATTTAAAGGCAATACACGTATTATGTAATGCTTAAGGCAATGGACAGTACGACAGATGCACTCAATATACAAAGGCTCTCGAAAAACAGGGATTAATAGTACATCCGTTCCCTAACTTTCATCATTTCAATCATCGCTTGATATAAGAGGAGAGAAGAGAAGGCCTTTAATTCAAATATATTTTTGTGTATTCTTTCAATTGTGAGACAAAACACTAAAAGAGCAAAACTTCGCCATATTTTTCCTATTCTTCATGAAAGCGAACGACTCTTATTCGGCTCTCAATTACACGATTATTGCGTTAAGTATAAGTACTTCACACAAACCAATATTTTCATGATATTACTCAAAGACTATGAATGACACATCAATGACCAACATTTTAAATGTAAAAAACTAAAAATAAATGGATATTTTTGTAAATTATTTAATAAGAGTCGATTTTAAATAAGTAGAAACATGGTCAATTTATCTGAGATTGAATAAATATTGTGCTATCCCTGGTTATGTGTGTTGAGAGCAATGTGATTGTGATTGGACATGAATAGAAATGCTTAATTTTGTTAAGTTAATCCCATTTGAGCCAAAAGCCTGGGTGTCTTTTGGGGATGTTCTGAGTACGTCATGCATATCCTCTTTTGTCGTCTTCTCAACAAAGAGAGGAACAACAGATGAATTACAATATGAATGAAATTGGTTTTGAAGACTAAAGACTGAAATATCTGATAACCAAAAATATTTGTTAATTAATATCAAATTCATGTGTTTTTTGACAGAATTTCCCAAAAATGTGTCAAAAAATAACAAAACTTAAGCGAAAATAATTGATTTAACGCCTCTATTGTGTATATTCACAATATTTGCCACTATTTTTCATTTCATTCAAAAACAAAATGAAATAATCATTAATTTGAAGAGTGAGTTCCAAAACACTAAAATGACCATTGTACTTGATTATTGTAAACAATAAAAATATAAATTGAAAAATTAGTGATTAAAATTATTTTAATATAGAGCTTAAACATTTAAACCTATAATGATTAAGAGTTAATAACACCTTGCATATAGTTATCTAGTTTTTAACGACAAATTAATCGATAAAAGTTATTACAGACTCCTCTTAATGGCATAAAAGCGAAACTTTTAAACTAAAGTTCAGTAAAATATTCCGCAAAAACGAAACATAAAATTCAATTAACATTTAATTTGATATAAAACTGAATTAAAGACATTAATTAACATTAAATTTGAATTTCAATTAATTTCTTGAATTGAAGACTAGAATTGAATTCTCCATTTAAGACACAACTCTATCGGAGCGGAGGCCCGGTATCTGTCATTTAATTCGACTAATTATTCAAACCACTGGTGAGTGCTTTTTTGGTCTGTGCTCTTTGCAGATGCCGTTCATCGGAAATGTGTGTCCTATTTATTATGTATGTATAGAAGAAAGAGAAAGACTATTTGAAAATATATATAATTATCATAATAACACTTATGGCACTTAATGCCACAGCACTGGGAGGTCTTCAAGTGGTGTAAGACAGTGTTTTCCAGTAGTTCTTGCAATAAATTTTGGTATATTTTTCTCTACGAGTAATTCACTGGAAATTTATTCCTTAAAAGAGATTATAATTTATTTTCTTTTATTTAAATGTTTTTGAAATTCAGTTTTAAAGGGAATTAAAGTTTGAATTAATTGTTTTGAAAAATAAATTCAATGCAAAAGCAATTGAAATAAATTTTCATTTAAGCCTTTAATCCTAAAAATTATATGACATAAGAATTACAATAAATTTCGGCCGAATATAAACAAGTATTTAATTTAAAATCCGCCCAACGTTACTGAATATTGAAGCAAGCTCATTTTTTTGTAAAAGATTAAATACGAAATTATAAACTCTTAAATTGAATTTATATGAAAGCAATTTCTTTATTGAAATTATTCGCAAAACAAAACCAAAAATTAAATTCCCTTAAATTCTTAGGAAAAGAAGATAATCACGAGATAAACAGTGTTTTCATGTGAGGTCTTGTGTTGAGCACAAGTCCTAAATGGATGGCCTCTCATTAGAATGGCTGCCCTTTAAATTCAACAGTTTTTCCTACGAACTACCACCGACTGAGAGGACGACCAATTAGTTGAAGTGTTCAGCTGTTCCACTATTATCCGACTCATTCTCACTCAAACTTTATTTTTAATTCAAAGTATATCCGACTCTTTTATCTTTGATAATCGGCGAAACTTATTCTGAGCGAATGGAAAGCCATTTAATTTCAATTTATGCTATTTGTGTCAAATTCTATTACCGACTAAATGCCCGCAAAATAATTATCAACACATAAATAGCTGTCATATCAATCATTATTAATATTATTTCAAATTTTATCTCATTTTCTATTAAATGGATTTCAATTTCAGAAATTCATGCATTGAATTGTAAAACAGATTATTACCTTATTTTGAGTCTTCAAATTTATTTCCGCAGCGTTTCAATTGTGTCAGCTTAAAACTGCATGTCAGCAAGGTTATTATTTGTATGTAATATAGAGGTTTAGAATTATTAAGAAACTGGAGAAATTAGCAAGGCAATTTAAAGAAAATATCACAATAAATTGATTTAACCAATATTAAGATATGGAAAGCGATCTCTTAAAATTTAAATTACTTTCTGTAATAATATTTATTCTTGTTGTTTAAATCGAGAATAGAAGATCTTGGTCGTCTCAAATTCAATTGTGACATAGAAGAGGATATCCGCTTAAAATTATGATTTATTTTGTGTTTAAACTCCGACCTCACACTTGTGTGCAATGTTTTTCATTGTAACAAAAGAAAAGGTATTTTTAAAAGTCGTTCATTGAATACATGGTTCGCTTATTCTGTGCTGTCATTCGCCTCAGTTCTGAAAACTCGTCTAATTTTATAACTACCACTTTGTTCTTATTATTGTTTAGAGGACATACATCAGGACAACACTCGAGAAATTAATATCTATTTTTCAAACATAACTCTCACATAATTCAGTAATTTGTCAGAAGAGAAAAATCTTGATATTAATGACAGAAAATACATTAAAGACAACGAAACAAAAAACTCGTTTATTTAAACATCAATTTTTCAGAAGAAAAAACAATTATAAGGAATAATATCCCATTAAAGATGAGAAATGCATGTTTTCATTCAGGGCACAGGTATGTAGTAAATTGTGGACCTATAGAGCAGCCAAAGTGAAATGAAAAGTACATCAAACTATTTGTTGACTTTTACTTTCTTTAGTAAAACATTTTCTTGAAAATAATTTTCATTATTTATTTAAAACTAAAATAAAGACTTTGTGTCAGAGCTTTGACTTCAAGTAATAAATGTTTTTCTTTTGAAACAAATTTTTTGAACTTTTTTTTAGGATTTTTTTTTTACTTTCGAAGCATAAGAGGAATATAAGTAAAGCCATTTGTTATAGACATCCCATAATTTAGTAGTTCCTAATGCTTTTAGCGCTGAGTTGAGGTGCATATAATTTTTTGGGTGCTCTCCCAATGCATTCATCCAAAGGTGGTCTCTGACCCACTGCTCCCTTCTCTTCAAAAGTCTTGTGCATTGAAATTATTTTCTCGTCTGCCATAACATAACATCATATTATCGCAGACCTCACCGAAGGCCAAAGGAAAGGTATGTTTTGGATGTGCTGTAGAGTGTGTGTGAGAGAGAGGAGAGCACCCAAACCTAATTAACTTAATTCAGTGGATATCGAGCTCTATAGATGCAGTGCCCCTCTCATTAGCATTACTTTTCATATGCATTACGTCTCACATATAATCTCTTTTCGTGATATTTCTTCAGACAAATGTGTTTTCGGTTATAATGTGTTTCTCTATATAAGGAATTTCTGAAGACTTTTCTTCTTCTTTGCTGTTATTCAATGAATATTACTCTTCAGACATAGATTTTGATCTAAAAAACGGATAGATTTACATTATTTTGCAATAAAATTATCATTTGAATTATCTATCAATTTTGTAATTAAGATAATTATTTGATTAATTGTTAATTATTTTCAAATTATCGTAAACAATAATTTTTAAGTCTCGATTATGGCCAAAACATGCTCCTGATCATGTGGTAGATAAATAGAAAAATTGGCAAAAAATAAATTACTCAAATATTCAAGATAAATTAAGATAAGCGCATTTAAATAAATAAACTATCTCCATATTTTTCAAAATAAGCTAGCTAAAATATACTTTAACTCAAAAATTGTTAATAGGAATTGACTTTTAATTATGGAAAAACTTTTAGAATTTCACAATAAAATAATCTAGATCAAAATTTTTAAAGATTTGGCGTAAAAGGTAAGGAATTTCCAAAAGGATATCAATTTCTTTCTCACATATTGTGTACCGAAAGCCCAAAAAGTTTCGCATAATTTCAATAAACATTTGGTCAGAGGTTTCACATAATATCCAAAAGTAAATCTCTCCTTTTGATGTACACCTGTATTATTTTGTCGGTAAAATCTCTTTGATGTTTAGCATCGGTGCAACAAAATCGATGCCTTTTCTATCTCTAGCGCCCAGTCTTTGGGCAAAAGATTTTCCACTTTTGTTGTTAAATAGATATTCATATAATGTGTCTTTGAATTTCAATTTTAATAATAATTTTTAGTACTTTTCTTAACACAAATACTTTACTTAATGTTGTATTTGATGCGAGATTTTTGTTTCCGAATCGTTTTTATTTATGAATAGATTTCATACTCAATGAAATTGAGAGTAGTTTTTGATTATCAGTTTTGAATGTTTTCTAATGAATTTTCTTTCACCTCTTCATCGGTTATCAAAAGCCAAGATTCTTATCTTTTCATAACTCATGAAATCTAATCACATAATAAACACTTCGCTTAAGGAAAAGCCATTTATTTTGTTATCATTTTTCGTATCGTTTTTTAGTGCCGTTAATAACGAGAAAAATATTCAAATTTTATGCGAATTTTGACGAAAAATAAAAGCTTTAAATAAATAATAATTATATTTATTGGAAAATAATTTTAATCGCACTTTATTTTCATCATTCATGTGTGAGGCGAATAGAATATTGCTAGTTTAACAACAATTACCCGATGAATAATTGAATTTTTTTGATCAAACTTCGATAGAATATATTTTTCATTCCAAAGCTATAAATATTTCTTCAAAATTAGAATTCATTATAAAAATTTCATATCAAATATCTTCGCATTAATACCATTAAGTCTCAAATATCTGATATCAATTATTTATTGCCATATTTCACCGTCTAATAAGACCGGGATGAGCAAGTTATCTATCTCTAACAGAGCCAAGATCTGTTGACTTTACTTACCATTATTTATGAGTTGAAAGAATGTCTAAAATTTTATCTTAAATTAATTGAAAAATAAATGAATTCCATAAAAGAGTGTAAAATAGTTTCAAAAATTGTGAGTTTTTGTTGCATTAGAAGAGAATTCAATAATTTATTACAAAAATGGAAATAAAATAGATTTTAATATCTGATGAGAAGATCCGAACAAATATTAATCTTAATTTATGATTCATAAGAAGTGATAATTCAATATAAAAGACACTAAAAATTATTTATCATATCTTTTGATCCGAAGTTTACACATTAGAAGAAAAACAAGAATCAAATAAATATATTTATCTCAACCATTCATCTGAAAAAAGCTGATAATTCCCAACAGATAGTGACAGAGGAAAGTCTTACCATTAAGTTTTAACATTTCTTAGATAGTGGATCTCTCTGACCTACCCTGGTATTTTAAGTGCATTTCCAAATAGAGATATGAGTTGAGCCCACTTTGAAATAGATGTAATAGTTTGGATTGTAGTGCAAAGATGTGGCCCAATCGGCACAAGTACTGACCAAACAGTTCCAATATTTACCCCATTGTCGATCAAAGTGGGAACGAATCCATTCAGACATTTCTATCTGCGATTTGGGATTATCTCTGAACAGTTCTTTCGCCTCTTTTGCCATTTCGATAGCAAAGTCGCGTATTTTTGTGTCCATTTCGCACTCAACTACATCTATCTTTTTCTCATCGACAATTTGCTAGATTATCATAGATAATAATGGGAAATTTACAGCTCTGACAGGATTAAAACTTTGATTATCACTTACATAAGATTTCGGTAATATTTGCTGCTTAAGTCTTCGGTTTTCAAACTTGAGTTCAGAGATCTCTTTCTCTAATTTTTTATTTTCGTCACCAAAGCTATTGGTTCTGACTTTCATGTGCTGAATGCAGTCGTGCTGTCCGTCTGACCCTCTACTCAATCCACAGATCTTGCAATCACTGAATATTGGGTTGAAGGGACAGTTATCTATGTGTTCCTTCAAGTGCTTTAATTCAATGATGTCTTTACACCCGTTATCAAAGAATTCACATTTGATTTTCAACGCCTCCAATGAATTGAACACAAATATCGGCGGAGGTCTCAGCTCTTCCACAGTTAGTGTGAGCTTATCGTTAGGACAGGTCTCGTATTTGTTGAGCCAATCAGTTATGCATTCTTTGCAATAAGTCTGAAGACAACACGAAGAGGTAAACATCGGTTTGTCGAATACTTTCAGACAGAGTCCGCAAATGAATTCATTCAATTCGTGGTCAGTTATGCCAACAAATCTTGTTCTCTCAAATCCGGGCATTTTCTAAGACTGAATTCAATTACAGTAAACACTGGCTCTTAAACTCAATTTGATGTTGTTTTTCTAAATCACTTATCAATTACAATCAGCAAAAGCAAGGTATAGCCACACAATTCAAACTTATCATTAAGTGTATGAGTGTTTGTGTGTGTGCTTACTCATTTTTATAAGTATTCCAAGAATATTTCAATGTCGAGAAATTATCTAAGAAATTGCTTCTTAGAACATTGATATTTTCATTAATTTATTTACCAAGCTGGGTAACTTGAAAAATAGTAGCACCTGGTTGTTCCCAATAACAATAGATAGTGATTTTAAGAGGATTTTGGTTTAATTCCTAACAAATATGGAATTTCATTCTCATTTTAATCCAGGAATTAATCATTTAAAAGATAACATTTACTTTATTTTGATAAAAACAAAACATTATTTGAATTTTTAAAAATAGATTTTAAAATAAAATAATTTTTATTTCGATGATTCCCAGATCATAAAATGGAACATGCCTATTTTGAAATAGATGTAATGATTCTCGTAGTGATGTATGGATGTGCCCCAATTCATGCTTGAACTGACCAAACAGTTCCAAAGACTTTTATACTTTTTCTCGAATTCATTTCTGATGAAAGTCGACATTTTCCCCTCTGGCTCAAATTTAAACTTGTCATGAGCCGAGTGGGCTGTACTCAAGGCAAAGGCCTGCATATTGGGTTCCATTCGGGAGTTGACAATCTTCATAGTTTTGTCACTTCGATTGAGCTATTTATTAAAGAATCAAATCATTCTCAATATTTTAACAGAATTGTGTGAATAAACACCTAGAACATATGAGTAAGATAAACTATTAAAAGTTTCAAGGCTACTAATTTTATCAAGAGTACAATCTATTGAATTAAGCACAAGTAAACAATATATTATTTGTTTATTAAAATTATTTACGAATTGTTTTTGTTTTTCTTAATTTGTTTTTGTGGTTACTTACACTCGATGACTGTCCTCTGTTAAGTACTTCCAGTTTAATCTTAAGATCAGAGTTTTCTTTTGTTAATCGATTGATTTCATCTGAAATACTCTTATTAACAATTTGTAAGTTTTGGACGCAATTGTGACCTTTAAGGCCACCATTAAGGCCACAGGTATTACATTTTCGGAACGGATTGAGATCACAAACTTCCTTATGTTTGGCCAAATCAGTCAAATTAGTGACTGTTTCGCAACCATTCACATGAAAATCGCATTTGATTTTCAATTTATTCAAAAGATTGATCAGAACTCTGGGCGGAGAACTCAAGTCGTTTGGCGTCAAACTCTTTCTATCGTTAGGACAGGTGTTATGTTGAGTCAGCCATTGGTTAATACATTCTTTGCAATAGGTTTGCCGACAACAAGGGCTGAAAACAGGGTCAATGAATATGTCCTGACATATACCGCACGTATATTCATCGAGATCTTCAAGCGATATATCAACGAATCGACTCTTGTCAAAACCGGGCATTTTTGTTATGAACACAATTTATAACTAAATTTGGTTTAAATTAATTATAATTTATATAAATTACTCATAAAATATGGAATTAACACAAATTCAAGTGTTTTGCTGTGAAATGCGATAATTGCTATGAATTTATTTCTTATCTTTGGTTTATAGCATATATGACATGGATAACACTGAAATCACAGTTTCTCTTTTTACTCACATATCACTTATCATCTACTAATTAAACAGTCCTTTAATGGCTATGAAATTGTTGAGGATATCCTGAAATTTGTTATGCACAATATGTTTGTCTGTATTTGCTTTTTCTGCAAATGGTATCAGTTTTAAATTGTGGAAAATATTCAAGGTTACTTTGATAATACTGCCACTACTGTTTATGGTGAAATTTTATACAAAATTTAATGTTTTCATATAAACTTGTATGCGATCAAAGTTCATAATCAAGGTTTAGCTAGGCAAAACTTTGGCTTCAATTATTTTATAATTGAATTTTAGTTTGAATCTGTCAAAAATTGAGCAACTTATGCAGGATTACCTAGTAATCACAATTTGAATAAATGGTAGGCAAAACTTTTTTATGATTTATAAAACGACCAAAAAAAAAGTTTATTTTCATTGGAAAAGCGATTCAAGAATTTTGATTTGAATTTTGAATATTTCTTTTGATTCTTTTGATTCCTGATTAATCTCTATTATTCTCTTATTATACAAAATACGATCAATTTTTCCGCGTCAATACATTTCACCCAAAGTCCCAATTCGGCACCAAATGGGAGGGCTGTTAGACAAGGGCTCCTACTTTACGATATGTGTCGGTCTATGCCTTTGATTTGTACTTTGAAAATATAGTCTCAATTTTGTGTCCAATTTTCTCTACCATTCAATCAGTGCTTTTGTTAGACATGTCTTTGCATTAAAACTATTGAAAACTTTATGTAATTCAGTTGAGCACTACTTTTGCCATTTGCTTTCCTCTCCTTTCCCTTATGTCGCTCCCTTTCATTTTGATGTCTTGTGACAAATTCAATAGAGAATTACACAACTGGTTGTCCGCCTCCTTCTGTAACTAGTGATCGCTCAGAGAGTTTCTGATCGGTTGGGAACACAACTTTCGTTTATATCAAAACCAATGCTTTAAATTCAATTTTAGTTTAATTTCAAATCAAAAAGAATTTTATTGTAAAGACATAAGCAAGATCATATTTACAAAACTAAATTATATTGGTTCGCTTTAGATCTAGTTGATTTTTTGCTTACAGGTCAAGATTTTTGGTTATATCGTAAAATTTCATCAAATAAGTGATAAATTCAGTGTTGACTTCCCTGACCATCACTTTTCACTTCAGTATTGATATTCTTTGGTCTTATTCTTGTATTGATTGCAATGAATCGTTATTTTCGGTCAATTTTCTTACCAAATGTTTGCAATACTTTTGTGACTCTTATCTGAATTCCGCAAATAATGTATTCTCTAATCAACAAAATAAATACCTATAAAAACAGTACAAACAAATAACTCGATAAAAGTGCAGAAAAATATTCTCATAAATACTAATGAGACAAAGGATAAAGTTAATCATGCAATTGCAATATAATAAATAAGTAATCCCGATATTTACACAAAATTTTCTTAAAGCAATTTTCATCTAATATTTTAAAATTTTATAAAACAGGATTAGACTGTAGCTCTGCTATTAATAGCATTATTTTCGGGTTTATTTAGTAGTTGTTTGTCCACCACTTTCTGCCGATTCATTTATTATTCGTCTCATTCACTCAGGGATGAGCACAAAATGTTAAAACCTCATAAAACATCTTGAGTTTAAATAGATAATTTCTTTAAACTAAATCAAACAACATTATCATTTTCGGTTCACTCTTGTAAGATGATTGATTATTTTGTAATTATTTTTTCATTCGAATCCAAAAATAAGGGGTTTATGATAGCCATCCCTTACGCATCACTGTTTGTTGTTTTTATATTGTGTTTTGCTTTGTATTTGAATGTATTGAATGTATCGCCGATTATTAGATGAGACAAAACTCTAACAAAAACATAGAATATATGAATAAATAGAGAAATGGAATATAATATCTATGGATAAGTTTACTCGAGCTCTTTTTTTTCGGTGAATACTCCCCAAAAGTTTTATGCATTGAGTTTATGCATAATATTTGAAATGAATTTATAGAGTGATATCCCCCAGGAGTGTATCAAATGGTGATAGTTTCCAATCAGTGGAGTTGCACTCTATGTTAAAAATAATTGATCCATGTGGAATTATAACAAAGAGGATATATGGGGCATACTTTCACGCATTCATACAGTAATTTATTGAATTGATTCGGTTTATAGAGGGCTTTGAATAAAAAGTTTTGCCTCTTTATCCAAGTTTACTATTCGCCTGTTTTTATGGCAAATCTCGTGTGAATTCCTTGTATTTCATAGGCTTGTGATAAGGTCAGGGATGCACATTATTAATTTGACGGAATTCTATGATCAAATACATTTCTTAAGAAAGCAAGAACATAATATCATTGAAAAATCATATCCGGAATTTATTTAAGAAGATTTAAGCAATTACATTTTATTATTCTAATAAGTTATTTATAAGTTGTTCATAAGTTTTGATTACTTGCGTATCTCTGTTTAGATAATGCATTTTCAGTAATGTTTTTCTGTTTTCAAATTTGAATTTCATTTAAGTTGAGCCCATAGTATGAGCCATAGTATGAGCCCAGAGTATGAGCGATGAATTTTTATGCAACAAATTTGAATAATTTTATCAAACATTTCTCAGAATTCATGTAAATTCAGAGAAAAAATTTCTTAATAAACAAAATTTGAATGAAAATCCTTCTCTCATATAATCATAAATGAAAAGAAGAAGAAGAAAATTAAATAATAAATTCATCTAAACTTTTTAGAAATGAGATAATATTCATGAAAAACAATGTAACTGTAACTGAGCTCTTGTTTGAAATTTTTTGCTTTTGAGTGTCGATTGTTTTCAATTAATTTTGTTTTTCTTGAATTTGTTTAATCTTTTGGGCATTAGTTCCGACATTTATTAATTACTTTTCAAGGATTTGGTCCAAAATATTCACTCTATGGATGTTCATGGGGTGGAAACTCCTCACAGCTCTAATATTTCACTAAAGATTCAGTGATTAAGTAATTTAATTAAGTTTTGAGAATGTTTTTGAGGTTTATATTAGAAGACAATACATTTTTTAAAGGAGAAGGAGCAGACAATTGTTGTGATCTTCAGACAGACTTCATTTGATAAATGATATGATTAGCCTTCAAACACATATCCAGCAATTTTTCAAAACTCCATACATTCATTCGCTTGTCTTTTGACGAGAAAACATTCAAACGTAGAGATTCAAAATGTATAGACACAAGTGTATCATTCACATTGAATTGAAAGGTCGTTTATCTGCTTTAAATTATTGATTTTTCAAATATTTTCAACAAAACATGTTAAGTTTCTAAAGAAACTAGAATGAATTATTCTACAATATTTCGAAATAGAAAATAAACAACCAAAGATTTATATTGAAGTTGATTGACCACTGATTATATTCAATTATAATATTATTTTGATGTTTAATCAAAAATTATTGAAAAACAATTGAATAAAAGGATGAAAATATGGTTTAATGAAGAAACTAAGGGTTTGTTATGTTTTCATAATTGGATTTTATTCAATCAAAAATCAATTAATCATTTTTCTAATAACTGCAGTCATTAACTCATATCCTGAGTCTGGGTCTGTGCTCTCCGACTAAGTGTCCACTTCTGGACTTTCAGTCTAATCGGTCACTCTCTTAAAGACAGAGAAAGATTAGCCGTCAGTGCAGTGAACGCAACATGTCTTCAACACTCAAATGTGATGTCACTGATGGATGAGGGCTCACATCCATCGGCATCTCATCCAAAAAACTAGACTAGAGTTCAGTCCACTTAATGGTGTGCTCTGTGTTATGGTTTTAGTCTTTTCCATCAAAACTGTAGTTCTTATCGGAAAATACTATAAAAGTTTTGAGAGGAAAGAGATTGAGTCAAATAAAACACAACTTCTTTAATAGTGAAGACAGGGATCACCAGAGGGGAGTCATAAATGAATAGACGGCCAAATCGATCGAAATCATTGCCATTGAATCTGCATATTCTTATGAAGAAAGAGAGGAAAGCCATTGATTCACATTTTCTCTATGAACAGACATTATCGTTGAAATAAAGTAGCGTTGAACTTGGTTATTTTCATAAAACCTCTTGAGCCTGTTGTTGTTTTTCCTATCTTTTTTTTTTTTTTTTTTATTGATACACACAATAAGTGAGGACAAGTACTCAGTCAGAGATGAGGCCAGTTATTGATGGCTTTAATAATAATTTATTTTTCTTCAGAAAACTTTCTCTTATTTTCTAATATTTTCAGACAATTTGATGGATACTATTTCTAATAAAACACCTTTAATATTTAATATAAACCAACATTAACCCTGATTAGAGAATGAACAAGGTCAGATATAACATCATGCAATTGAAATACAGTGATAATTTGCAAGAGTGAAACGCTAAACATTTGAAGAAATATTTGTTAATTGAATAAAATAGTTGTGTTTATCAGCAAATAATTTGTTGTCATCGAATGGATTAATGAAATTTCATTCGTAATATTGTCAGTAGTTTTGTCTGAAGTGATGAAAAACAGGCATTAATTCAATAACAGTTGTATTGCATTAGAAAATGGATTGCGTTTGGAGTCTCTTCTCTATAGAAACAGTTTATTCACTCAAAAGAGTATTTTATTTAATTTGTTTCCAACAACTAATTCAAGTAATGGTTTTTGTATTGAATTGTCGCCAATATTCAGTCGATAAGTCAGGTCAGTCAGACTTTAATAAACTCGATCGATCCAAAAGAGGCACATTAGACAAAAAACTAGAACAAAAATAGCAATATTATTTGGATGACTATCTCTCTCCCATCCCCGCCCATCCCTGTCTCTAATAAGATAAAGTTTTATATAATTTTTTGAGATTAGCGTTCATTTGAAATATTGTTTTCTATACTTTTACCGTAAAGTAAGTGAAAAATCAATACCGAAATAGAGTGGGATATAAACGAGACTTAAATCTGCGGTTTATATATGAAATGCTTCCCCGAAAAAGCGATTATAGTCTGGTTTGAAGACCTAATCCTTTTCCATGTCGTTTATCATTTAAACTTCTGACACTTCTGACTGTTTAAAAACCTACAGCTCTCTGTCTCCCCCTTAACCTCTACTCTTCTCATAATGAGATCCAAGGTATCAAACATAAGGGGCAGAAGGATGTCCACTAAAATATTAGAAAATATTTTCAATTAATGTTTTTATTGATAAAACAAAACAGAGATCACGTTTTCGAGATGTAATTTTAAACTTTTCTCAATAGGATGTTCATTTTGTTCAAAATAATCTTGCTCATCATTGGAATTCCTTATTGTAGGCATCGAATCGTAACAAAATTACTGTTTCTTTCAGACCATAACTTAATCCTATCAAAAAATAGAGAAAAGATGATCTGTTTTTTAATAAATGGCTTTTTATGGGCTTTAATTCAGTTATAAATAGTTTGTTATAAATTCAAAGAAAATTTTAAATCAAAGATTAGTTCATAAATAGATTAAAAACTTCTTTATTGAAATTGATTACAGTTTTTTGAATTTCAAATTTTTAATAAGACTTTTGAGTGATTTGAAAAGTAAAATGTTTTTGTTAGTATTGAATTGGATTTTCTTCAAATCATCTTTCAATAAAAGAGCCGAAAAGGAATTTAATTAAATTAAAAACTGATTTTCACACATAATTAGTGTTGAATATTGTGTTGAATTTCGAGAGGAAAATATGGTTCCAGTCTTAAGACAAACATTTTTTTGAGAAATTAATCACATTTTAAACACAAAGTGTTTTCATGAATTGCTTTTAGCGATAAACCAATCGTTTATTTGAAGCGTTTAATACAAAAATACTTATAATCGAAAGGAAAGCATAAAATTCGTGACAAATATCGGAATAAACTTAAAGAAAATAATTTTACTGATCTCCAGGGATGCGCACGAATTGATAACTCCCCAGATATTAGGTCGGATCAATTCATTATTTGCATCTCAGTTTAATAGTATCAATATTATAATCGATTTATATAATCTTGGTTTAAACCCCTTTTTGTAATTTTAATGTTGATTTTAGCCTTTGAGTACTGTATGACCTGCACAACCCAAATAGCAATCATTTATTCGATATTATTGAGTGAAATAAAGCGATGGACATACATAACAAACGGTTGTGTCCAACAAAAGAGGGAGAGTTTGAGAGAAATGATTGATAAGATCTTCATTCAAATTGAAATTATCTTTCAATTAATTCAATTCTGTGCTTCACTCAGACATCAGAACTGTTGGCCGATGTATTCAATTGGAATTCAATTTTGGTTTTTGTTGTTTTGGGTTCACATCAGAGTAGAGTTGAATAGAAATTTATTTATAATAAAGGGTTTGCAAACCGACAGACAGTCAGACCCATAGTTATATCGATGGATAGATTGAGAGAGAATTGTAACAAAAGTGGTGCTCCTCTGGACTGTTGTAAAACAGTTGGTCTCTATTATTCAATACTATTGGATATTATTTGTGGACTCAGCCATAGTTTAATTGATTGTGCGGTCAGTTATGTGTGGAATACAATATAAATTATAGATAACGACAGTCAAAAGGAACGCCAGACTTCGGCACCGGAAATATTGAGGACAGAATTGCAGATGCGATGCGCTGGCGTTCGGCCAAAGGGTCAGCACTGCCTGCGCTATCCTATCCTTTCACTATCGTTTCAACAATTCATTCAACAATGAGTTTTAGACCACAAATACAGTACACAAAGTATTACTTATCTGTTCCTCACTTTCATTGAGAAAGTGATGCAAAAGAGCTTTTGTTACCATATTTTTCATTCAAATAAAAGCCATAATAATATGTGAGAACTTTTATCTACCAAAAAGTTTTAATAGAATTCTAACCAAAGCATACAATTACCGGAATTACACGAATAAGTTTATCATCCAAATTGTTTTTCAACTTATAATCAATTTAATATTTAGAGTCTAGACATGCAAGGTAAATAAAGTCCAACTAACTAAAAATAGACCATGTATCTTTAATGAATGATATCATACAGTTTATAAAAGAAGATGAATATTTGATAGCTTGAATCAAAACGGAATTTTATTGTCTTTTAGGTTTATAAAAGGATCCGACATTTTTATTCTTGCTTATACTTCAATTGAATTGAAAGATATTTTGATGGATGAAATTCATTGGATTGCATGAACTCATTTCAATCACTGGATATATGCCCTGAATTTGGGCACAATTTTTCTCTTTTTCTTTGAAATGTCTTTCATTGGATCCATTGATTGCTTTCATTATACAATCGTCTCATCATTTCATAGAGAAATCAATAGAAAAGCAATGAATAGAAGAGAAACTGATCTAAAGATCGCATTTCCTTTTGAATTATTTAAGTGAATCAAAAAAATAAATGAATAAAAAAGGTTTGTATTTATATGTTGTAAAAGCGAGCGATCAGTTTGTGAAGTAAGCGATTGATGCGCTGTTGATGTGTCTGTCATTCAGTTTTGTTATCGACTGAATATCGTATTTCTTGGACTATATTCCTCTCATTCTGTGCTCTTAAGGGATAAGTATCATGTTTTTCAGTTCATTATTTGAGTTTTCGCCTCATTTTCTTTGTTTGGAAAAACTTTGATAAGGATGTGCAAGGTGTCAGTCTCTTACTAAACTCAATATTATAAAAATTCCCAACAATTTGACAGAACATTGATTTTAAGAACACTTTCATAGAAAATAATGAATAATTTAATCTCTTCAAAATGGACCATTTCAAGCAAGATAATTTATCGACAAAAAATTGATTCTTGAGTACACATTTTGAATAGTTGAACACTTGGAATAATAAGTTTTGAACTTGGTTGTTCTGTTTTCGTCAAAATTGAATTACAAGTTGAGATTTTAGAATTTGAAATCCAATTCAATTTCATTCTTGTTATTTGATTTTGAAATTTCTGATATAAAACCCAAAATAGATCTGAAATATGAATTCAATAAACTATTCGAAGAATTTTCAATAAATGTCTTCATTTAATTTGAAATCAAGTATTTGATGCAAAAATTCTTTGCTGTCAGTTATGACACAAACCAACAAAAATTCATTACTAGGAGTGAGTGTTCGGGTAAAGTATCGGTGATATTATTGAACAAAAATATATATTATATCAAAGAATAGACTTTTATATCAATGAACGAAATGACACTCTCTTTGCATATTATATTGTTTTGGATTTAGTCCTATTCAGAGGAGAGGACAGCCGGAGAGGAAATTATAGCAAAACTTTTTGCTCTCAAAACTCTCTGTTCGCCACTTATTCCAATGAATATTGATTTTGTGTCAATCAAATGCCTTTCCCTCTCTATCCTCGCTCTGCACTCAATTGTATGGCATTTCTTCAAAAAAATTGTTTCACTCTTTCCCTATTGAACTCAATGGTGTCCGCATCCTAATGGACGGCCCTATTCATCAAAAAGAGTGGCCACATGTGTGAGTCCTGTGTGTTGTGTTCACTATTAATACAAACGGTTTTTATATGTTTGGCATTGATTTTTCGGGTGAGACAGTGAACAGCACAAAGACAGAGCACAACCTCCACTACTAATATAATCGAAATGTTTTTCATATAAATAATAACTTTTCTGTCGATATATTTGTGATGAAAAGTCTGTGAAAACAAACATTTGTCGAATAATAGGGACTGAATTTTGTCGACAAAAATCTACTTTCGTTAAATTGTCAGATGAAATCATTTTGGAAATTAATTATTCTTTAGCTGTATATTAGTCGTAACAATGAACATGATCAATTTGATCAATTGAAAATAATTTCCTATAGAATTAGCTTTAATGCATTTGTATGAGAAATATGGAATGGTTTACATTTGTTTAGTGACTGTAATAGGAGTGGATATTGCCTAAGTTTGTGTATTTTTTGCAAGATTAGAATAATTAATAATTTTTATTCATCGTTGAAATATCGAAAATTATCAGTTTTTTTGAATATCATGAAAATCTAATTCTTTGTTTTGGCAAACGATCAATAATTTTGTTTTTAATTAATATTTTGATAATTAATTAGTGTTTAACTGATTAAACGTGAATCTCGTTTATGACTAAAATTAAATCATTTATTAATTTTAATTTGTTTTACATTTTTGTGTATATTTTGATGAATTGACGCACGAATTGGTTTAACTGAAACTATCGATCAAATCATTACTTAATTCATCCAAAGAATTAACGCTTTGATTATAAGTCATACACCTCTTGATGGAAAAATTAACTAGATTATGTCACTTCTAATAATATAGAGTCCATATTTGTTAGACACTTGATTAAATTGATTAGGTAACCTTTGCAGCAAAAATTTAATTAAATAAAATAATATAAATTAAAACAATTTGAGCAAGCATATTTTGCAGCCCAGTTTGCAATCTAAATAAAATAAAATCATTTATCATGAAAGTTGATAGTTAATGTTAAAATTCAAAAATAATACTCTTGAGAATTATGAAGAATATTTTTTTTATAAGACTTTATATCAACTTTGACCTGACTTATGGCTGTCCACAAGTATTGAAAGTTGTTCTGAAGATACGTTCAGGAATTCCGACTCATTTTCAGTTATCCACAAATAATTCAGTGAATTCAATGTCTTTATTAAATGTATTTAAGTCTCTTATTTCAGATGTAATTCCAGATTAAAAAATGATTTAAAGAAAGTTTGAAAGAAAACAAGATATGATTTATTGGAATATTTTGAAGAAATCACCAAAAAAGACAAACAAATGAAATTTTTGCTTCGATTGCAGTCAAAGATATATAGTTTTTAGGAAAAATCTCTCATATTTTTCAGTTATTAAAACCAGTGATGAAAAGCAAAGTAAAAACCATATTATATTTCAAGCAATTATTCTTAATTATTATCTATAGATAACATAGATAACATGCTATACTTTACTCAGAAGGCAGGAAAAGGCTATTCAGATAAATATTTGTCAAATTAGTTCCCAAAACATAACCTAAGTATAGGGCTTAACGTCAATAAACTGCACCAAAAAATTGATTTCCAAACACTTGACTCTCAAAAGGTTTTTGTTAAAAGTTTTCAAAATATTTCTCAACAAACGATTCGCACATTAAGTGCACTGAAATACCCGGTCCTTAAAAAATGTATTGAATATCAATGAGGGCTATCAGATAGCATATAAGGGCTCAGGTATAAGACGAAGAACTGAAAGGGAAAGACGTGTTGTATGTCAGAACTGTAATTAGAGGGGCGGTGATCGGTGCCGATCACAAAATACCTGAACATTTTGGCTGAACAGACACTAAACATAGCACAGAATGAAGAAAAACATGCGATCAATAGCTCATAGAAAAGCCCCGAATATCAGAACGAAAGTACACACAAAACAACATATGCTTTACCTGTAATTAGATTTCATGCAATACAATATATACTGTCTGTTCATTACACACACATCCTATCGTGTGTTCGATGTCATATCCTTTCCCTTCTTATTCGGCACTCATTTCTATGGTTATCCACTTTGTTCTCACAAATATATCGCACCTCTCGTTGTTTGAGTCCAATATTCACTCAATAAATGTTGTTTTCTCTCAGTTTTCATATTCTTAGCTTTCATTTGAAGCCAATATCAGAGGATGAGGTGAAAGGTTGACGCCGTGAACCGACCCGTGTGTGTGTGCGTCTGACCCCTATAGCATATCATCGATTGTGATGAATGGTGTGCTTATGATAGAGAGGCATAAAAAAGAGGGATATCTCAAAGGCATAACGTTTGAGTCAGATATCAAAAGAGGTGCCCATTTGTTGGGTGTTTATGAATACGATTATTATTCAAATTTTGTTGTTTCCTCACTATTTATAAATGCATGTCTTGTTATATATTATCCCCTCTGTGCCGCACATACCTATCCATAATGTTTTGTAAATCTCGTGACTGAAAACTATATGCAATGAATGGCATCTTATTATACAAGACGTCAGCCAACTGTTACCTAAACTGTTCTCAAAAAACATCTTCAATTGAATGCAAATTATTTGCAAAAGTTCTAGCATTTTGTGGTCGAAAAGTTAAACCGATAGTTAAAAAGATAGTTTAACTTCGATTGTTTTCCTACTTAACATTTATTGATTAATCTTGTTATTGATAAATTGGTTTTGAGTTTAACCTGATTGTAAAAGAGGACCTCTTCTCCCGTTGGGCACAACTTCTATTAGAGATATTAATTTATTCATTTTGTTGAATACCTGTCCGCTAAGACTCATGACTTTCTCGGGAGAAGACTATTATCAGAGGAAATAATCTGTACGGAGGAATCATTTTTATCTTATTTTTATTACACTTTTATCTCGTTTTTCGTTCAAATATTTTTTGATTAATTAATAGATTAGTGGATAAGAAATATGAGAGGAGTTTGAAGTGAAAAATCATCTTTTCTTTGAAATAATACTTAACACCAGAAAAATGAGTTAACCATAAAAAGATGAAACCAAAGAAAATATTAATTATCAATCATACTCTATAAAGAACTAATAAATAAGCAAGCTCGTTATTAATAAATCTCTTTGGTTAGAGGACTGGGTGATGGTTATTAACATATTTCTTTGCCTACATTTAAGACAATATTATTTGAAATAATGGAAAGATTTTAATAATAATTGCTTTAAAAGGAGTGACCGAATGTCTGTCCACAAAACTAATAGTTTTTTCAATAAAATAGATTAAAATATGAATTAATTTTCAAAAGGAATTAATGAAAAAGTCTTTTGAGTCCCGAAATTCAATTAAATAATGGATTTAATGGATGCCTAATAAACACCAAACACTAAAAACATTTGTTAATAATACTATTTATTGCGAATTAATAAAATAATTAATCTTTTTTTGTAGTCAAACACTCCTTAGACGTCTCCTCAAATGCTTTTCATTATTTTGGTTCTGAATTTATATCCAATTGATTGCAGGGATGGCCAGAAAAAGGAGCGAACATTAATTTGAGAATTAAACTCAAGATCCTTTTGAAATAATCAAATATTAGGAGACAGAATAGTTTCGCTTTCTTTTGGGATAAGACTTATTAATAAGACCTAGGTGTTTCAACAACAAAAAACTATCAAATCGAAATTGCTTGGTGAAAATATTATTGGGTGAGCATCATTGAACAAATGATAATTTTTCATTTTATCTTACTACTGCTAAATTAATCATCTGTTAAAGTTTTAATTTAAAATTTAACCTGGTTCATCAAGTATTATACTAAAATGTCTCTCTGTTAACATAACATCAATTTTTCAATTTAAAATATTCAATGACAAATTGGAGCACAGGTACACTCCTTGCTTCTAACAATGGAAACACTTGAGCCAACAATTGTATGGATCGACGTCTAGAAGAAATTCTAAGTCTGTCCTCAAAACCAGATTTGAATTTACTTAAAGCGGACGTAAAGACAGTTTAAAAGAGGATATGATATAAGTGTCCGAAAATACTTTATTTTGTTTAAAAAAATAAATATATAAATGAAATGAAATGTTTTGTTATTATTCTTCTAATGTTATTAAAGCACTCGAAAGCACACAAACCAATGCCATAATCAAATGGGAATACCGTTTACCAGATGCCAACTTATATAAAGGGACAGACATTAGTACTGTATTATAGACTAAACACTTGAATATTAAGGAATTGCTTCAGGAGTTGAGCCCAAAATTGTATGTATTGTGTGGTCACCACTTAAAACGTACCGGTGCTCTGTCTTGTGCACAGTGTGCCACTGGTTTGTCTATGTATGCGCCCCAACCACTAAGTAGAGGTCAGATCCACTTAACGTAAGAGAGTTTTTCAGAGTATTTAAGAGATTTTGAAGAATACACACCACTTATGACAAACAAAAGACAAACCACTCGAACACCAAATAGACTTTCGGGTCATTTGCTTTGAGAGCCACCAATTGTTCCCCATTTTGGGCAAAAAATGCAAACAAATGCCATAATATTTAAATTCAAATTATATTTCAGAGATCATTAACTAATATCCGGTCAAATTCATGAACAAAAATGCTAATATTATCTCAAATGAGCAAGCTAATTTATTTTTAATAGCTAATTGAGCTCATTAACCTGAATCAGAAAGATCTGGAACAAATTGATTCGAAGCATGGGATGATAAAAGGTGATAGATAATCTAATATTCTGTTAAATTTTGAATGTTAATTCTAATTATGATAGATTATTTGCTTTGAAATATTCAAATCAAATGAGAATTTATTGCATTTTATTTAGAATTTATTCTTCAAAGCGATTGGAAAGTGATGTTTGAGTTCTCATACGAATGTATTGCAATGCAATGCATGACTTCTTCTCAATTGGAATACAATACAATCAAATAAAAAGTAATGCCGTTCTTACCATTCAATGTGTTTCACAGCACAGGTATGCTATTATTCAAAGAGAGTGAAACAACAATTGGTTTATCGCGTTTTCAATATAATCGAGGAAAGTGTAAAAGAGATGTGTGTGTGTGTGTGTGTGTGTGTGTGTGTGTGTGTGTG
>JAQIXD010000662.1:0-22604 GCA_034699985.1 Minunthozetes semirufus | reverse complement strand
TTTTCCCCATTTTTATGGTCACAAACTTTGTCTTAATCCTGGGTTTTGGTGTAAATCCAATCATTTCTTCCTCTTTAGTCCCGGAATAGAGATCTATTGCACCAGTTTTTGCCGCGTCTTTCATCACAATAGGTTTGAATCCAACGCTCTTTTTCTTATCAAAATTAACTTTGAACTCATCCATCATGTGTTTGAGCTTATCCTCATCCCTTTCCTCCTGTTCCCCTTCTTCTTCGTGGTCATCCTGGTTATTTTTATGCTTAATAACAGGATTATTTTCTATCAAAGTGTCAATACTATGCGTCAAATTGTGTGGATTCTTGTTGATTCCCTCATTATGATCCTGGTTATTGTCGTCTCTATTAATGGTTATAGTCCTGGAACTGGTCTGATGGCCATTAGCTGTCACCTCATTCCTGACGGAATGCAAAACCAGTGAATCAAAACATTTGACTAAAAGAAAAAGTGTTAAAACAATTTCAAATCTCTGGGACACCATCTTTGATGACGTCTTCAGACGTTTTTTGTATTAATTTTCAATCAATTAATAACTTTTTAATCAAATTCAGAATCAAAGATCATTTACACTGATGTCAATCAGTAACAAAGCCTTGAGAGTGTGCAATAAATTAGCATGGTAAATTGAAAAACAAATTAATCATATCATTAATCACAGTCTCATCAAATGTGTCATTGAAATTCTACGAATTTGACCATGCTCATCCATTATTTTTATATTTATTGAATAACTTGTAGGAAAAGGCTATAAAATTGGGTCACCAAGCTAATTTTTCAAGCATATATTAAATGAAAAAATCTTTCATCAAAATTAGTCATAATGAAACTAGGTATTTGTTGAATTAAAATTGATAATGAACCTGATCCAATAAGATAAGTGGTTTGATTAAATTAAATTTCTTTATTCAGAGTATTTATTATAATTATATACAAAAATAACCTAGTTAATTTGTTTTAAAAAGGCTAATTTGAGGCTATTTTTCAAATGATCTTAATATAAATTTGAGGCAAAAAAAGAAACAAAAGTTATTCACAAAAATAGTATCAAAACTAAAGCCAAAGAAAACTATATTTTAATTAATGAATAAAAAAAGAGACAAAAATCTGGAGAAATAGAACAGAAAATTCAACAAACTTTAAAAGAGCCAATATTTTGGTCGACTCCTATTCATCGCGAACAGGGATAGGGCTATGATTTGATACACTTTCCACTAATATTGAACTACATATCAGTGATATCTGTGCGGATCGGCTCTAAAACCTAAATAAAGTGCTCAGAATTGGTGGCAATGTTTGGTGTTTGGTCTCAAAAACGGTTTTGTTCTTGAATTGTGTCAACTCATCGATTAGTGACACTAATCCACATACGAGTGGTGAAAGTCCTTACATAATAGTGCTGTTGTTCTCATGCCTGTGCTCTTGCGGCACGAGGTTGGCCCTCGAGATTAGTGCGAACTTGAATTAAACCGGGATTTAAGAGCACAGATATGAGCGCTCGCCTTATATTCAGTACAATATTCTGATCTAATTTTTTTGATCAACATTCAGAGCGCAGTCCTTTTTTACGCCTTTCCTTTGAATTAACGTTTTTTTTCCTTTCAATCGTTGAGTGATCATTGGCTAATGACCCAGTTATGCTCGTGTTTCACCTAGTTATGTATCACCCCTTCCAATCTATAGGCTTTGAAATTGAAGATAATTTTACTTTTCTTTCGCTTTCATTGACTCCAATAATATGTGGTTTTGAACTTGAATTCCGATTTCAATGTCATTAGAGGACAATTTTTTTGCTTGTTTATTGAATTTTAGGTGCTTTTCATTTGAATAAAGTGATAATTTTCATAAATAATTGATAAGTATTCTAATAATTTATCATGGTCAACTTAAAAAGTTCGTTGTTCGTACTTTCAATTATGTATTTCCCATTAATTTCAAGAAAACTAATTGAAAATGTTTTCAATTAGTCTTTTAATAAGATTTTCAATTTACAATTAAAATACCAAGTTCATTGACCAAAGCCAATTAAAATTTATTTGTTACAGGCAAATTCAGCTATTCACAATTTTGCACACTCATTTATAAAGCGTGGATAATTTAATTTGGCTTTATAGAACAATATTGATAATAATAATGAGCATGCAAATTTTGTGCTAAATCAAACAAAAATATTCATAATGTTGGCAAATAAACGTGATCAACTGAATTTGTTCTCCATTAATTTAAGAGAGAATAATCTTTCTATGCTAATGAGAGGCACCAAGCTCCTTATCAGAGTTATACGAACTGATAAATTAATGTTTATAAACAATAATGGATAAGTTTAATATCATATTTAAATTGAATCTTGCACAATCAAGTATGAGAAATTCTTCAGCAATGATGACATTTTAAGCCCACCCCTTGGCTATGGCTGTCCCCCAATCAACGATACAGCAGTTGTTTAGATAACTCTTTTGTAAGCATCGATAATACGGAAGTGCAGTAAACTTGAACTTCAAGTAAAGACATTTTCCACTCAATAGGTATTGCCATTGGATTAGAGGACTGGCAGCGCCTGTTATCGAGCAATACAACAGCACAGGTTCACTATCGCACAGCCAGATAATGACCTCTTTCTTAAGGGCAAACATTCAGTTGGAGTGAAGAAAATAAACTTCAAAAGTTAACTGCACTCTGGCTTTGACTACCGGAGCGATGGATGAGTCAAAAAACTCTTGACGTCGGCTCAGAATAGAGTCTCTATTTTTTGTTGTTTTTCCTTCAAAACAATGGTCACAAACATAGACTGTTTGGTCAATATTCTGAGCCGATTGTCAGTCAGGGATCGACACAAATGTCGTTTAATCAACAGTTCTTGGAGAGAGTCTTCGGATCACTTGTCTATAGCCCAGAAAAGGCTGGTCTTAGTGTCAAAATACCAGAGCTATCGACTCAAGTATGAAGACTCGGAGAATACGATTGTATGGACAACAAGTTATGTCAAATACAACACGTATTTGGATCTAATCAATCAGTTCCCGAACTTAAGAAGTTTGACATTCATCGGCTTCGACTACTGGAACGACTCATTGGTTAATCATTTGATTATCTCCTGTCCGGCGCTGACATCACTAGAATTTATATCTTGCGATGGTTTGGGTAATTAAATCTTTTAGAAATTGAACTAGATCATAATTATTTAGCAATTTTTAGGCCATACCTATTTTCTTGTCACTATTTGATGGATAATTTTTCCTCTGATTTAATGATAGGACGGAACAGAAACGATGACTACTGTTATATGAATGTCACTGAAAACGGGTGGCGACAACTGGTCAGTGCTTATGGACAGCAGATGACCAAACTTGTGATAACTGACTGCGATCTCGACGGCAAACAATTGGATATTATTGTCAACGGGTTTACAGCACTTGTCTTCCTCGACATCACCGGTAATCACATCAGAAACTACGAGTGTTTGAGGAATATCTGCGGAACCATTGAAGTGATAAAATTAGGACCAAGACTAATCAATGGGGATAACCAAGCAATTGAACTGCCATTGGAATCATTGATGGCTGGTAATGGTCTTCGAGTAAAAGAACTCCATATTCAGGGCTTTCTTACGCGACAATTGTCTAGTATTTCGAGTTTCGCTAAATTGAATACATTAGTGGTTAAGTTCATCAAACCTCTGTTCGGTGACCAAGACTTGGAGTTTTTCCATTCAGTTTCATCTTTCACGTCATTGGAATGTCTTGAGTTATACGAGGTATGTGTGACTTTTCACCGTCAATAAATAATTAACCAAGATATTTGATCTATTAGTGCAATTCACACGACGGCATAATGTCTTTGAGTCATTCGCAGCTGAATCTACTGATCCGGAGCTGTAGTCAACTGAAGAAACTGGTCCTCAACTGTGATGTTTGGTGCGATTCCGTCATTAGTAACTCAATTATGAAGAAAATGAGCGAATACAACAAGAATTTAAAGCACCTGTCCCTATGTCCGGGCAATTTTCAGTCTTCTGACAATGGCCTCGAGTGGTTGGCCAAACTGCCGGCGCTGGAGACGGTCCAGTTTACCGGCTTTCCTGCGTTCACTGATTTAGGATTCATTAAATTCATTCAAAATTGTCAGACATTACGGAACTGTTTCCTCGAAGACTGCTTTGTGATAACCCAGACATTCATCGATTGCCTGATACTCATCTTCAGTGGTGAGTGAACTCCAGGGAATTCCCTGATATTTATCTCAAGAAAAACTGATTAAACAACTTTTGGTTCCTTAATTGCAGAAAATCCGAACCGATTAATGAATTTTCAATTATCTCAGTCAAGAATAACAGCGGAAATACCCAAACAATTACCCAGTAATTTGAAAATCTCATTATCTAAACAAAAGAACATTATCTCCAAACCACAGACCAGCTCTTCGGACAATCGGTTCTTTTGGCAAACATTTCTATCTCTTATTACTTACATATCAGGACTCTCTGTAATAACACTGACTTTAATCGTATATTTTATTCATTTGTTTTTATCGGAAATCCTCTCAAAAATAAGTCTTTTATTTATTCCGTTATTATTGACCACAGTTTCGATAATACCGTTGAGTTTCTTCACAAATATTTTTAAAGACTTCTTTAATGCCAGTTATGGTAATATCAGTTCCTCGTCTGAAGAAGATATCTGAAGAATATCTGTTTTATTATTCTATTTATTAATTATTAGAAAATATTTTTATAAAAATTGTTTTTCAATAAATTATTTCCTTTTGTTCTGAAAATCAAATAAATATTTTTGAAATACTTTTCAATTGAACCCAATTTTCAAATCGATTTTCTTAAGGTAAGTATTTTAAGGGAAAATATCTCCCAATTATATGGCAGACACTCTAAACGAGGTTATTTTGCCGATAATGTTAGATAAGGATAATTACATTCAATGAGTAATCCTTTGAATAAAATACTGAAACTAATTATGAATTGAGTTTTGCTTTGAATTACAATAAAAATAATCCTTTAATTGAGTGAAGAAAAAATCCCAAATACTTTTATAATAGGCATGAATTGGGAGGGAATAAAACACAACTTTCCTCTTAGAGTCTGTGCTGTGCACTCATTTTCTAATTGGGGTATGGATTAGAAAGTGTTTTATCCTCATAGATGAGGTTTTTTAAAAATTTTAGCTCAAATTGTTATTTCACAGGGATGTGCACCAATCAATCTAATATTTTTATTCAGCATGTTTATTTTTTAATTGATTTTTGTTCAGTAATAAATAAAATATTCTTGTACAAATTTATTTTGAAAAACAATCTTGGTAATAAACAATTTGTATTTTGTTATGAAGTGAGGGCTTTGTAATTTTGCCGATCACGTGCCCATCCCTGTGAAATGTTGTGAAATGAGATCTGCTTAACCTCCTCCACGATAAATACGATTTTAAATTTATAATTATATGGTCTGCCTATTATGGCACAGGTTTTCCTCGTTAACCATTGATTGGAGGGTCAGTTCTTTAGCCCAGAATTGTATTCACGAAAAGCTATTCACCAAAAATTCAGTCACTTTTTGTGTGAAAATAGATTTAAATTCAATTCAAAACGGATTTGAATTTTTCCGAATAATATTCAAGTAATCTATAAATAAGTGTTTATCTGTCACTCGAATTAATTAATGAATTTTTATTGAAAGATCAGTTGAATTCTAATTAAATAAATAGTTGAATAACTCGACAGATAACTTGATTAACGTTTTCGATGCCATAAAACTTGAATTTTTTTGATTTGATTTCAATATTTTATATGAGTTTTGAAATAAACCAAACACTCGATGAAGAAATCGTCGATCAATCAGGTCTTTCTTTTATTGATTCTAATCCTACTAAACTAGCTTATTTGGTAAGCCAATCAAGATTTTCTAAATTTTCACCAGGATTTCACTAAAAAGGTATGTTTTATATGTTCTTGTTCATTATTTATTAAGTTAATCGTGGGTTTTTTTTTGGAAAAAAAGGTAATTTTTAAAAGTATTTTTATAAGTTGCCTAGAGTAAAATTTTGTCCCTGACCGAATTGGCAGTAATTTCGTATTGGGAATTTTGCCAGTTGTAAATTTCCATTGTGCTTTTCTTTATTAAAAATCGAGCAGGCGTGAAATTATTCAAGACTGATATTACCAAGATAAAATTTTTAAAACTAATTTACAAATGGAAATTATTATTTGTAAAATTATCCTGGTTATTATTATTGTTATTATTATTAAATTGGCCTGAATTTGAGTCATAAAATGGGTGTGTATTTATTGCATGTTTCTATTTTTGATCAATAAATTGATATCGACTTTAATTAATTGAAAATAATTGCAAACCTGTAATCACTGTATGTTTTCGTCGGACACTTATCCCTGTATTTAGTGGTGATAATGGCCTTCACTGGAACTGCTTCGGGATTATGGCTTTACTATAATTAGTTTCTGTCGATTGCCTTCGAAGGTCTCCCCCACATGACTCCCCTATCCCTCCCTCTCCTCTCAAACATTATATTTCTTATAAATTAGTCATTCTTTTCAAATAAGTGTTGATTATTCTGATGCTGAGCACACAGTTGACTGACGATAATCAAGGATAGTTTACATCATATCAAAAATTTTCGAGTGCAATTCAACTTCAATTGACAATTTGACAAGATAATTATTGTTTTCATTTTATTGTAATCCGTGTATTATTCATTTGCAAAAAAACCAACCGAGCGATTAAAATGACCAGAATCACGTGCTTTTTAGATGAAAACCAGTTTCATCAAGAATAAACACGTCTAATGAACTTGTGTGGGAAATTTTATTTGCCAGGGATTAATGTGTGACCTTTCTAAATTAGGTATAAAATTAAAACTTTAAAATTTATAACGTGAATGCTAGAAAATTGGTCTTGATATTTTTAAAATAGGTTTTTCCAATTAATCCACATTTTATTTGTGGTGCAATTGACCCTGACTATAGATTGCAGAGCGTTTATCACCTTGATAATGATCTCAGCTGTCTAGATCTGTGAAAATTAGACAAGCAAGGTCTTTTTTTAATAAAATCAATGCATTCAAACTATGAGTTAATTTCTTCCGGATTTAATCATAAATAATCTGTTTTTGTGTTATTTTCAGCTAATTTATATTCAAGATTATCTTGTTAATTTATTCCAAGTTAAATTTTGGGTCTCTCACGGCTAGTTTCTTATCGATTGATAGCGATCTTCGTGAATATTAAGCATGATTATTTCACGCCAACAAATAGAAAGATCAAATTTCTGATAAATTGCTGAGAAATTCACGTAAACATCAAAATTGATTTAAAACTTATTTATAGGATTCCTATGACATTGAAATCCAGTCAAAGAGTTAACAAAACACTCTGTTCCTCGACTTTAGGGTTGGGTTAACAAAGAAGTGGTTAATTGCCACTGGATTTCAGTGCCAATGAGGGGACAGTTGTCTGGGAATATGCCTCAAAAATGAGTCAAAACTAGTGTTTTTTTCAGTTGAAAAAAGTTATCAAATCTTTAATTATTTTAAACTTTTTTTGAACAAAAAAATGAGACTCAGATGTGAGTGAAGTACCAAACTTGAGGCCATTCCTATAATCTTGTGTTGTGATGTTTGGGGGTATACTCTCCGTCAGCACAAGTAGTCAAACTAGCTCTGGCATCTGTTAGGCTGTGCCTTTTCACAGGAAAGCCTTTTCCACAGAACTGTTTGGCAAATGTCAGTGAACTGAATGGATGTGTTTTTGTAATAACTATTTAAAAGTTATTCAATTATCAGTGCCTTTATTCACACTTATCTTGGATATAATGATTGGAATTACAGTGACAATCGAATCCCAGTTCTAATGGATACTCATTTTTTGCTCAAATAGTGTTGTTTTGAAAGTATTTTTGGAAAAACTTATTAATGTTTTCAAATGTTTTTCATTTAATTTTGTTTCTAATTTTGAGTGAATTTTTCATTGAAATAATGCTTTGAATATTTTTTTGTAGTTTTTTGAATGGATTTTAATTTTAAGTGAATTTTATCCCAAATCTTATGTAACCCACTGTTCTCTGAAGGGGTTTACCCTCTAATCGACAGATTTCTCAACTGTTTTAAAAGGCTTTACTTATTTTTGTGAATATTTTGTGATAAAACAATAATTTCTGATTTTTTATCGTAAGTTTTCCTTTAAATTACAATAAGTATTAAGAAATGGAATTTTTTCAGACATTAATAACACAAAAAGCAACCCATGATTTGAATTACAAATGACTTATAAAAGGCTCTTTGCTATTGAATCATTGCTTGTTAACCACAAAAATCAATTATAATAATAATGACAAGAGCATAGAAAAAATTGCTTCTGAGCCAAAGCCAAGGATTTCAAGTTCAGAGCCGTTTTGGGAATAAAATTATATTCAAATTCTGATTCCAAGTAATGATTAAATTGTTTTTGTGGGCAAACAGTTAGCTGTCATTGAAATCCAGTTGCGCTCAGACTCTGCTCTCTCCATAACTTTAGGGCAATTCATTTAATCGGAATTCTTTGCTCATTTTTAATCCGCTATTCTGTGCCGATAGGCTGTCCCGCAGAAATGGCAGACCAGCTCAATATGGACTGTTTGATACATGTCTTCCGTCACCTGTCGATGAGAGACAGACTCGTCTGCCGTCTGGTATGCAAACGATGGCAGACCTCAATCGAGAAGCTGTTCTCCGGCCAGCAGTCGCTGGAAATTATCTCCCGCTCTCTGGTGGCCGCCCAACAGATCCAGTGCTCCAACACAGCCATCATTGTCGACAAGAAGAGTCTGAACTTTCGTGTCTTCAACTTTATGTTACTCCGGTTCAGGAATATAACGACACTTACGATACGTAATTTGCAACAGTTGTCGGACATACTTATGTACACAATAACCAAGAACTGCGACAATCTCTGTGTCTTGAATTTTTGTTCCTGCAATGGGCTCGCCTTCGATGACGCAAATGAACATTCACTTTTCAATAGCTTGACGGGTGAGTGATCTTTTTGAAACTTCAAATTCAGCTTGCTAATATTACTTTTGAAATGATATCTAATTTATTCTGTGGTTATAAAAAAGTTTTATTCAATTATATTCTTATCTCTATTTTTATAGTATTAGTTATCTAAGGAGGAAACTTTTAAACTTAATTTTTTAGCATGATAAAATAGTAGAATTTATTGAGATTTTGACTAGTTTAGCATGATAAAATTGATGAAACTTTTGAAAATTATCAGGAATTTGAGGAAAGCTTTTACTTTCACTTAATATTTGGTAAACAATAGAAAGTTTTGACTGAAAGACAACTTTCACTGAATTTGTCCTAAAAATAGAGAAACAAATAATTGTTTCAATAATTCATATGATTTACGAATAACTGATTTCTAAACAAAGCATTGAAATGAGGTTTTCTTCTTATGTATGTCAAGGCTATGGATGGGATCTCCTGACTCAGGCCTATCCCAACCTCAGTTCACTGACTCTGCGCCAGTGCAGGCTCACAGAAAATGATTTGAGCAAGATTATCGCCGCCTGCCATCAACTTAAATACCTGGACATTAGTGATAATCAATTAGTTGGGGCCTCTGTTCACCACTTGAGCCATAAAATAGAGACATTAGTCTGTGGCGACCTCTCCAATGACGAACCCATCGAAACGATTCTGAGTAA
The DNA here is from genome assembly GCA_034699985.1 of Minunthozetes semirufus. Classification (NCBI taxonomy): domain Eukaryota; kingdom Metazoa; phylum Arthropoda; class Arachnida; order Sarcoptiformes; family Punctoribatidae; genus Minunthozetes; species Minunthozetes semirufus. The sequence goes on along the minus strand of JAQIXD010000662.1, from coordinate 12,886 downwards.
TATCACTAAAGGGAATGGTATTAATCTCAAGAGGCTTACGATATTCGGTGCTCTCAGTTCTCTCCATTCACTTAAACTGTTCCCCAATTTAACGGAATTATGTCTTCACTTCCACACCGATGAAGAACAGGCCACCTATCTGTCCGAAATCGGATCCCTATCTCTTAAGGTTCTTGTGTTGGAACAGATCCGATGCTTCGAACAGTTGTCGGCCATCGATGACAGACAGTTCGTAGAAATGCTGAAGAAGTCAAAGAATCTGCAAAAACTCGTCATAACTGGTGATTACGAATGGGATCTGAGATTAAGTGATAAATCAATGGAAAAATTAGTCAAATTGTGTCCACTTCTTCGGGATATTAGTCTTACAGGTATTTAACCGCAGAGGAAGTCGAAGAATATCTCTTTTCACCATTTCTTTTGTATAGGAAACGGTCTGATCAGTGATATAGGGATTGAATGTCTGAGTGGTCTGCCTTTGGAAAGGCTAAGTCTGTCCTCATTTCACGCCATAAACGACTCTTCCTTAAGGTTTTTATTGAGAAACACATCCATAAAGACATTAGTGTTGACTGACGTCACGCGAGTCACCGAAAATCTGGTCATTAATGCCATCAGTCTGTGCGAAGAGAAGCCCGAAAAGAAGTTAGACATCACTTTAAGCACAGTTCAGTTGAACAAGAAGTTGATCAGCCATTTAACTGTTCCAAAGAACCTGAGACTCACAGTTGACAATAACCGAAGTAATAAACTGTCAGATGAGGAGCCGTCCACTCTTCAGATGATGATTGTTATCGCAATGTCAGCGCTCATCCTTCTGATGGCATTACTGACAACAGTGGTCGTAGTTTTGGTGCCGCTGGCGATGGCTCTTATGATGATTCACGAATACCTGTTCCACAGTTTTGTACTCGAAATGCCGAACCTCTTGCAGATGAAGGGCTCACTCAGTCTAGATATGGCTGTCCTTAAACAGGCGTACCTTAAACTGTTATACTCATTGATTTAGTCATTAATTTATTTATAATTTGTTTCTTATTTATTGACTTTTAATGACTTTTTATTTATTAATTCTTTCTTTTAGTAAAACTTTTGACTCTTTTTTCAGACTTTTCTTTGAATTTCTCGAAATACAAGAAATGTTTCTTTGCTTTTATGAAGTATTCCTGAAATGACTAAACTCATTGTCACTAATTATTTATTATCAATTTTATTGCTATTTTTGACGAATTATGACAAATAAAATTTGAATTTTGGAATTTCAAAAAATTATCTTGCTGATTATTTCAATCAAAAATCTGGAAAATAGTCTTTAATAGTCATAATTTATGAGTTTTATTTTCATCAAGCTGAAAATTTTGAAACCCTTCAAATTCTCCCTCATCTAAATAATTAATGACTAATTTATCAATTAAAATTTATCTCAAAACTAGATTAAATTTCAATGAACCTTTTCTAATAAGTTGATTCAGGATAAAATTGAGAGGAAAAATTAGATTAAACGCTAGTTGTCATGGTGACTTTAATTAGATGAAAGCTTTTCACTTCAATTTTGACCATCACTTATTTGTTTGAGCTATCACTTGAGCTTATAGTTAGAAAATGTCAAAATTTCACCATGGCAATTTATTCAAGTAATCAATCGATAATGTTTATACGCAATAAAAGCTTTCAACTACTTTTACCATGTGCACATTTGATTGATAAAGCAAATAACAACTTTTTCATAAACCCACATGATTAAAACAGCACAGCCTCTATTCTGTGCGATTCTGTCATCAATGAAAAAAATGATTGACAAATAAATGTGTGTCCAAACTGAATAAATAAAAATAAATTATAAACCTGGTATTTTTCTCCGTTGATATCAAGTTAAAACAGGTGTTAAAAATAGGATTAAATTTTCTAATAAAATGTTTAATCAATTGATTTGTGAAAGCGTTTGGAAATTACCGAACAATTTGTCAAAAACCTCACTATTTGTGGGATTTTTAGTGGGATTTTGTTCAATAATTTTATTCCGGAAACTATTCAGAAGGAAATCTTTCGTAAATCCTGAAGGAAAGGCTGTTTTGATCACAGGTCAGAATAAATAATTGCAAGTTTATAGTGAATAACTCGGGATTTCATAGGATGTGACTCTGGTTTTGGCCATCAGTTGGCTCTAAGACTCAACTCATTGGGATATCGAGTCTACGCCACTGTTTTGGACATCAAATCAGCTGAAAACCTGACCAAAGAATCGCAAAATAAGGACCAAATGATTGTCTGGAAAATGAATGTCACTCTCGATGACGATATCAAAGAAGTCTATTCCAAAGTCACTCAAGACTTGGAAACAAATGACTGCAAACTATGGTCAGTAGTGAACAACGCCGGGTATGCAATACTGGCTCAGATCAATTGGATGGACCTGCACCATCACAAGAATATGTTTGAGGTCAATGTCTTCGGTACCGTTAGAGTGACAAAAGTGTTTATTCCATTACTTCGGGAATCGAAAGGTTCGGAAAAATATGATTGAGAGCACCGCCTATAACTCATCTAATTGATCATGGTATTTTTTGTGGTATTTGTAGGTCGAATTGTGTTTATGTCGAGTACACTGGGAATTGAAGTAATCAATGGGTACGGCGGGTACTGTATGACCAAACACGCGATCACAGCGTTCTCCCGGACTTTGCGCCGGGAAATGAAGAGATTCGGCGTAAAAGTGGTGACACTATTCCCGGGCGGGTATTTAGACACGAATTTTGCCGAATCAGCCCTCAGCTCAGCCCAAAGTCTTTGGGATCAGATGGATGACAGTCTAAAAGACAGCTTTGGTGGTCAGCAGTACTTTGACTTATTTAAAAGGAATCAAATGTTTAGCCATCACTTCATGACTAAAAAGAGTTACCAAGTGGTCAATGCTTTAGTGGAGGGCATCACAAACACTGATCCAAATGACGAATATTCGCCAATTGGTTGGACCATAGGAAACATCATGGAATTTATGCTAAGAAACTTACCTGTCTCAATTAGACCTGCCCTAAATTACCTAGATACATATTAGTCTATTAAAAATTCACCAAGCTCATTTATAAATGGTTCAATTATAATGATGAATGTAAGAATATGTGTATAAACTTGGCTAAAATTTTGGTCAATATATGGGCCAAAATCTTACCAATTGTTTTGGTCTTTTAATAATTAAAATAATTGTTTATTCATTTAATGACAAAATAATTGAACTTTTTTCTGAAAATTGGTTTTATTTTTATCATTGATTTGTTCTCATTTGAACTTATCCTGGTCTCTGTCCACTTCCGGTACAGAGCCCCGCTTAAACTGGGACTTAGTGACCATCCATAAGACGAGTGCTGTGAACACCACAATAGTCACTCCGTATAACTTAATTATGACGCCATCGGAGGGTAAATCCATACCCTTTTCCCCCTTTTTATTACTATAATTGGAATTTGGGTTAAAAACCATTCAATGGGAGAAATGAGGGAATTCTTGTCCCAAAACTTCCCGACAATTACTCACAGACTGAGCGCAAGCTTTTCCTTGAGGCCAAGGATGACCACGATTGCAGTCATTGCCATATTAACAGTACCGCCGAATATATGGAATGGGAGTATGATCTTGGAATAGGCGGGACTAATACCCGGGTATAAGAACATGAAGAATCCGGCGAAAACCATGATTGCAAAGTTGGCCACAGTTCCAATACCCAGCCATGAGTGCACAGAATAAAAGATTGGAATATTTTGTTTGGTATGAGAGGTAAAGACCGCGTTTAGACCCATTCCAGAGACCACAAGAGCCGTGAATTGGATAATAAAGTGGAACAGTTTTTGACGCTTATATCCCAGGCTTCGGGTCACCCGATATATGAGTATTCCTTCGGTTTTTTGGGCAAAAATTTGGGGAATTTTTGAGAAAAATGAGAATATTTTCGCTGAACTATAGTTAAAGACAATTATCTTAAGACTCATACCATTTGCGTTCAGATAAATCATTCCGATAGTCATCAGAAGCGGATGAAAGTTGAAGAGGAGCTTCTGGTCAGACAAAGAAAAGCCATTCCAGTAAAGCTGTCCGACCAGAGCGCACAGGGCTATCATTAAAACACCCAACCCTTGAATAATAGCAAATGTCTTATAAAGAATTGTCTCGATTGCCATTCTTATGCTCTTTGTTTGACCAAGAATTTAATTATAAGACTAAATAAGATTGAATATAATATCTATTTTGATTAGCAGTGGTAAAAACCAGATGGAAATTTGCAAAACAAGGTCTTTTAGGTGTAATTATAGGAGTAATTAATTAATAGATTTTATGACAAAAATTGTATTTATTTTCAAATCAAAAGTCGAATCACTTTTCGTATTAAATATCAAAAGCGTTTGGATTTTGAGCCAAAAATCCATTAAATAATAAACAATAAAATGTTTTCAATAGAAAATTGGGTTATTTTTGGTCACAAATAATACATTTACACCGATTTTAAGGCACAGATATGTATATGAATTCCTTTTCCATTCGATTCATCAGTGATTTGTATATAAAAATAGTTTTAAAGAATTTGTTTCTCAAGTTTTGCTGCAAATGATTAGAATAAACGATTGACAAGAGTTTAGGGGCACAGCCTTCAGGAGCTGCGCCTATTCGGTGGTCTGCTCTCGCCTGAGCTTATACTGGGGTGCGTTCACTCCTGGTATGAAACGCCGCTTAAACTCGGGCTTAGTTACCATCCAAACGACAAGTGTTGTGAACACCACGACTGAGACCCCGAATAAGTTTATTATGACTCCAGCGGGGGGTAAGTCCTTATACTTCTCCCCCTCTGCGGTACTGTAATCGAAATTATGGGTTAAAAACTGTGTTTTGGGAGAAATTCGGGAAATTTCGGTAAAATAATTGCCGGAAATCACTCACAGACTGAAGAACGCCTTTTCCGTGAGGCCAGTGATGGCGACGGCGGCCGTTAGCGCCATATTAGCGGTTCCGCCGAATATATGGAACGGAAGGAACAGTCGTCTATAGACGGGATCAATGCCCGGGTATAAGAACGTGAAGAATGAGCCGACGAGACTGAAGGCAAAGCCGGACACAGCAGTGATTCCCAGCCATGAGTGCAGTGAATACATGTTTGGGATATTCTCTTTGATGTGGAAGTAGAAGACGGCGTAAATGCCAAGCAATGAGACCACAAGAGAGGATATTTGGACACTAAAGTGGACCAGTTTTTGGCGCTGAAACCGCAGACATCGCGATACCCGATATATAAGTATTCCTTCGGTTTTTTTGGGCAAAAATTTTGGGAAATTTTTTTGTGAAAAAAATGAGGAAAATATCGACAAAAGGAAAGGGATTTGAGTCAAGACTTTCACTGAGTTTTGATTTGCGATTAAAAAGTGGTTTTTCTTCACTTTTTTCCGCAAATTTAATGTGTTTTTGGCTTAAAATAGCGGTTCTTTGGGTTAGTTATGGGTTTAGACAATTGTCTTAAGACACATACCATTGGCGTTAAGATAAATCATTCCCACAGTCATCAGCAGCGGGTGATAGTTGAAGACCTGTTTGGCCTCAGCCCAGGAATAGCCGCCCCAATAGTGTTGTCCCAATATAGAGCACAGGCCTATCATCAATACACCCAACACTTGGATGATAGCAAAGGATGTGAATAAGAGGTTGTCCTGCGATAGGCCGACGATAAGAGTGGTGCCGATAGCGCCCATCCCTTTGTCGGCCTCGTCTTCCGAAGAGCTCATAGCCATTGTTTCGCCGATTTTTGGTCTGTTTTTCAGAGACCTCTTCTTCAGCAGAGATTTATCGGTTCTGTCTTTAATTGAATCTATTTTTGGTATTTATTTACAAATTAATCGACAAAAAGGTTTTCATAAACTAATGAATGCTTTGAATGCTTTTCACTGAAATAAATCATTTGCTGTTTTGTTTACATTTGGGTCCAATTGTTAGCCTGTATTTGGATTTAAGTTTTGGTACTATTTTATACATATTTTAGTGTTGGTTATACTGTTAATTGATTAGATAAAAAGGTATTACATTTTATGCAGGATTAGTTGGTTATTTGAGAAGGCGTTTCAATATTCTTGTATTAAACAAATTATGACTTTTGAAATAGCGATGAATTTTTGTGAGCAAGGTGTTTTTTGGCATCTTGCCAGTTTTAAACGTTAGCTTGCTTATTTTGACTACTCAATTGTTATTAGATAGACTGGATCACATGGCTGGGTTGTGTTGAATTTATATTTTTTGCTAACCTAGATCAATGCTTCACTACAAACTTGATCCTTATTTTAATTTTCAAAGCTGTAACTTTATAACTTATACTCAATTTAGTATTGAATAGCTTGCTCAAACTAATTTTTTTGGCTGATTGAGAAATGCAAAGTACTTTATCAGTTAATAAATTTCACCTTGCTAATTATCTTTTGTATGTTTGATAAAATACCTTTAATTATCTCAAATAATTTTATTAGTTGAAACGTACCTTGATAATTTTTCATGATTTTATTTGATTAGGCACAAACTAACAAATTTTTTCAAGATTAATCAAGCTTGAAACTTAATATTTTTGATTTAGAATTAAATAAATTGACCATATTCCAATTTACAAGTTGCAAAAAATCAGTTTTTCGTAACACATTTTATATTTCAAATCCCGTTTTATGGGTCTATTGGTGTTATCAAAATCCCGCTCTAAACAGATGGGAATACATGTAATCTCAATGCAGTTTTGGACAAAATGGGAAACCATTTGACAACACTATTGAACGTCAATCAAATGTCAATAAAAATGAAGTTTACAATCATTTGACTGCTGTTTATGTTTTAGTAATCATTAGTTTAATTACCATTTAATCAGTTCTTCGGCGAAAACATGCACTCAGTGTTGGCCATAGTGTGGGCCATATGTATGGCCAGCGGAGTGTTGGCCCAATTGGCCGATCGGTACACGAATCTGATCCAAACCAGAGATAAGGCCACAAACGAGACATTAAAGACATTTTGTATATTAGACTATATTTACGACAAAAATCTGACAGAACTCCAGAAGCGGAACCAATTCTACGATTTTCAGAGTTACCACTACTTAGACGACAGACAATTCTGCCAATCGGCGGAAGACCTGTACACCAGTGGCGGCCGGTTTGCCGCCGAAGACAACGAGATTAAGAATAAGTTTGTTTTGATTGAATACTCCTCTGATTGTGATATCAACGAACAGATCAATTACTTCGCCTCGAAGTCGATCTTTGGTCTGTTAATCACCATTGGATGCAATGTAGACATCGATAACAGTATTAATATCACGAATCAGACACTTCTTGAGAACAAGTTCAGTGTTTCGCTCATATCTAAGACAAGTGTTGACCAGTTGTTGAACTCGAAGGCGGATCAGCTGAAGCTCTTCAACATTAACTTCGAGGAGAGTCTCGGCTACGGCTTTGACTACTCTATTGTCTGTATTTGGGTTTTGGCCACTTTTACGGTCGCTTTGGGCGCCTTCTGGTCCGGATCTGTTCGGCAGAAGATATTCCTTTTGAATAAACAAAAGTCGATTCAATCGGCAAAATGTAAGACAATTATCTCAAACGAGTTCTTCAGTTGTTTTCAATCATTACTTTTATTCCTCTTCTTCTGAATAACAGCTGATTCTGAGCCAATAGAAGACAATAACAAACCAAAGACCGCTGAAGAGGAAGCGTTCATCAATTTGTCGCCATTCCTTGTCTTAGGCTTTGTCTCATTGATGGCAATAATGTTATTACTGTTGTATTACTTCTTCCAGTACTTGGTTTATGTGATTATCTTCTTGTTTACGATGGCGTCCATCGCCTCTGTGTTCGCCTGTTCTGAGCCAATAGTGTTGTTCCTATTCCCGGAACGGCTGACCAGACCCTCGTTCGTCATGTGTTCGGTCCGTTGCGGGCGAATGTATTTCTACCAATTGGTTCTTCTGGTCCTTTCTGTGAGTCTATCCATCACTTGGTTTGTCTTCCGGAAGGAGTCGTTTTCGTGGATCCTTCAGGACTTACTCGGAGTCTGTTTTAGTCTAAATATGTTGAGGACTATACGACTGCCCTCTTATAAGATATGTGTTATCCTATTGTCTGCGCTCTTCTTCTACGACATATTCTTCGTATTTATCACACCATTGATCACATCTAAAGGTATCAGTTGTTGAGCTCTGTTTTGACCACTTCTTTTTCTAATGTCATTCCTCTGCAGGCAATTCAGTGATGGTAGACGTGGCCACCGGTGGCTCTTCGGGAAAGTCCCGGTGCGGTAAACCCGGGGAACAGATACCGATGATTATGCGAATCCCGCATAAGATCTTCATTAAAGAGAACTCTACGGATCCGATGGACGTCTGCTTCACAAACCGGGACTCACTCTTGGGTTTCGGCGATATTCTCGTTCCGGGACTTCTGGTCAGCTATTGTTACGCCTTTGACCTGATCTTCGACGTCAAGCGCCGTATCTATTATGTGACCGCATGTCTGTGCTATGGATTGGGACTCATCGCGACATTTGCCGGTATTTACCTATTTTTTTGATTCGATAGGACTGTCCTATTCATGGCTTTCCCTCTATTCTCGACTTTAGGTCTGTTTCTAATGAGTGGTAGCGCACAGCCGGCGCTCTTATATCTGGTGCCGTTCACTACAATACCGCCACTACTTATAGCTCTTTATCGGAAAGAGTTTAAACAGCTTTGGGTCGGACCGGAGGCCTACTTTTCTGGTGGGGGCGCACAGGGAGACGACTCAACAAAGGCCGACAACAGCTCTATAGAAGACGACAATCTATTGAACCACACCTTTGATACACAACAGTCTGCGCCACAAACCAATAGCTAGTGTTCAGTGGTTGTCATCCCTGTCCTCCTCTATGGTGTGCCTCAACTATTGGCCCGATTTTTATCAATAATTGATTCTATTTATTGACATTTAATTGTCTTTTAATTGATTCCTAAACAGTTTTTATCCATTTTATCGATAATTCGATCATTGATTTCTGTTTTTCGCCGAATTTCGAGATTATTTTCGACCACTTTTTGCCGGAACCGTTAGTTTTTCGCCTGTTTTTCAAGAATTGAATTAATGTTTGAATTTTTTATTAAAACTCATTTATTATGAAAAAAGTGTTTTTATTATTATATTTCTATTGGCTTGCTATATATATGATGGCTTCCTTAGAGGTGTGCGATATTTTAAAACAAACACAAAATGTTATTAAAATTAATTTTAAAATGATCTTTGACTTTGTGGGCAGTCATAAAGGGAACCGAAAGGTGTCTAAGAGTCATATCAATCAAGTATTGACAGAAAACCTGAAGACAATAATCGGAGAAATAGAGAAAATGAAATCAAAAGACAACAACAAAAATGTCGACCAAATTGTGAATGATTTTCTCAGCGATATTTTAGCTCCGAATGGATCCGCAGACAGTGTCCACACCATAGACGACAACACAAATGAGGCGAATAATGTCCCGAACGGACAAAACTTTGGCCAAAATGGGAGTCAATCTATGAGTCAAGAAAGTGATCAAAACACAAATCAAAACAAAAGCCATTTTAATGAAAATCAATTCAAACAAATGAACGAAAGGCTGACACGAATTGAAAGAGCATTGAATATAACTGAAAATCCAAGAACTAATGGAAAACCGAATCGAAAGCCATTTCATCGGAAAAACAACAATTATTTCAGTAAAAATTCAAATAATGAAAACAGAGATCAAATCAGAAGAGAATCAATGATTGTGGACACAGAAAGGAAAGGACAGAACAGACAGTTTCAAGACAGGCCTCGACATAGAGACAGAATATGGAATTCGAGGACAAATCGAATATTTGAAACTAATCCACAATTTCTACCACAAAGACCTCTTCAACAACCAATTCCACAGATGAATGTATGGCCTGTATATCGATCAGCGAATCAAACGGTCAGACCTTTCAATCAAAACCACAACTTTTTTACGCCACAAATGTATTCAGAATCAAATCAATTGAATTTTTTAGACCAAAATCTTCAGAGTTTTTATTGAAAGTCTTTTTTTCAAATACTCGAAGCCTTTGCAACAAATTCAATGAATTGAAGGCAAAACTAATTGAATTAAATTCAGATATATTTGTAATTAACGAAAGTTGGTTAACACCTGATATACCGAACAAATTAATTAATGAAAATTTCAAAATATATCGAAAGGATAGGCAAACGAGAGGCGGAGGTGTTTTAATAGGAGTAAAAAATGAGTTAAAATCAATTGAATATCCATTGAATCTCATGTTTGAGTCAATTGCTGTTGAAATTCAAATTAAGACAAAACTGTATCTAATTATTACAACATATTTACCGCCAAATGCTTACAGTAATGAAACAATATTTCAAACTTTCGACAAATTTTTTAATAGACTTGATATCGAAAAATATGATTCAGTCCTTCTCTTAGGAGATCTAAATATTAACTTCAATTTTTCTAATACCAATTGTTTTGCTTATGAATTGAATAATCTTTTTAATAATTTTGGTTTCAAACAAAAGGTTAATTCGATTACTTATGAGAAGAGTTCCAATATTTTAGATCTAGTTTTTACTAATTCAGAGATTTTGAACCTAAAAGTTATTTCAAATATTCATAATAATTGTGATCACAAAGCAATTAATTTTGAGATATCTGTCCCTAAAAAACATAAATTTGAAATCAAAACCAAAATAGTCTTTGACTTTAATGAACAGAATCTTAAGACTTTTAATGATAAACTCTTCTCAATTGATTGGAAGACAATTAGCTGTGAATCAAATGATATAAATGAGTCTTATATTAAAATAAGGAAAGAATTTGAAATAAATTTTGAGTTATATTTTCCGAAAAAAACAATTTTACTCAAAACTAATTCGATTCCTAATTATATAAGAAAAAAGATTTTCAAAAAACGAATTATAGGAAAGAAAATCAAATTAAACTCTTCTCTAATCAATGATTACAAACAATTATCTGAAGAGATATCTATTGATTTAAATGCTTTTGAAAACTCAAAAATGGATAAAATTGTGAACAAATGCAAATCACTTAAACATTTATTTAATTATATTAAAACATTTGAAGGGAACGAAGAGAATCCTGTCTTTAGAAAAGACGGTATTTTTGTATTTGACTCAAAAACTATTTTAGAAGAATTCTCTGAATATTTTGCTTCAAACTATAATAATCGACAAAAAGATATATCTCTTATTGATTTTGAGGAAACAAATGCTGATTTGCCTGAAATTGTGTTTTCTATGAATGATATAATGAATGGTTATAATAGATTTAATTTTTCTAAATCTTGTGGATTGACATTCATTCCAAATATTATTCTGAAAAATTGCGTCAATGGTTCCACGAAATTATTATACCATTTATACAATAGAATAATAACTTTGAGAGAAATTCCAAATGAAATGCTTTTGTCAAAAATTAGTCCAATTCTTAAAAAAGGAAAAAAAAAATCTGAATTTGCTTCGTATAGAGGGGTCAGTGTTTTACCTAACATTTTAAGACTATTTGAGACAATTTTATTAAACAAATTAAATCCGTTTATTATCGAAAAGAATTTGATTCCTCTGCAACAATATGGGTATAAACAAGGAGTAGGACTTTTTCATCCACATTTAGATATGCAAACTATGATATATCAGGGATTAAATGACAAAAATGTCTTATGTATTGATTTAATTTTTCTTGATTTATCAAATGCTTTCGATACTGTTCCTCACGATAAGCTCATGCAGAATTTATATCAAATGGGAATCAAAGGGGATTATCTCATTTTAATGAAAGATATATTAATTAAAAGGAAACAAATGATTAATAGAGAAGATTTATTTTCAATTCCTTTAAGAGTTCCCTCTGGGGTAGCTCAAGGAGGGGTCTTCTCTCCTCTTCAGTACAATTTATATGTTTCAAAGCTTCCTTCATTACTGAAATGTAATTGTTTTTGTTGGGCTGACGATACGGTTATTCTCAGGATAATCAAAGACACCAATGATTGCAATGAACTTCAAAATGATTTATATATTTTTGAGAAATTTTGTTCAGAATATGAGCTAAAAGTTAATGAAAAAAAGACAAAACATTTGCGAATAAGTTTTAGAAACAAAGATTTGCAAAATTATCTATTGAAAGGTGAGGTTATTGAAAGTGTCGACTACCACAAACATTTAGGGGTAACATATGACCGGAAAATGTCTTTTAATAAACACAATTCAGATATAATATCAAAATCTTTTTCTAAGTTTCATTTTCTAAAGAATATCTGTAAACAAATTGACGGCAATATATTCCTCAGAATGTATAAGACATATATTCTTCCTATTCTTGAGTTTTCAAATAAATGTTGGACACCAACTATTTCTCAAATAAGAGATCTAGAAAAAGTTCAAAAAAAGGTTACCAAGTTTGTTTGCTTTAAATTAGGTAAACATAACCTTTCATATTCTGAAAGACTCTCTCTTCTGAAACTAAACTCATTAAAAAATAGAAGAGATATGAATGCATTGAAATTCATTTATGACATTAAAAATCAATCTAAGACTATACCCAATCATTGGTTAAATCACTTAAGATTTTATGACACCAGAAATGGTATTCTTATTAGATCTCATTTTAACCACAAATCAATTTGTGATAAAAACTATTTTACTTATTGTACACAAATTTTTAATTCTTTATCTAAAGATTTTCGAAACAAAATTAACGATAAAATGTTTTTAAAAGAAATTTCAACTCATTTTAACTCATTTTAATTGTATTATGATTACAACCAGTTATGTAATTCATTGCTCTTATGCTCAATAAATTATTATTATTATTATT
>JAQIXD010000661.1:0-22613 GCA_034699985.1 Minunthozetes semirufus | reverse complement strand
TCGAAAAAGTCTTCGGTTCGATATATTTGAATCTCCACTCATAACCCCCTTTACTATACATAAAGAAATCATAGTTTGTTTCATCGTTTGGGTCATTGAAGTGACGGTATGTCCCCAACCCTTTGAATTGACCATTTGATGTGAAAACTGAACACAAATCCCGACATTCACTCAGATTTAAGATCAAAACCATTGAGAAAACTACTATTGAGAGGACTTTTGAAGACATTTTAAGAGATTTGAATGTTATTTGCGATTAATAACGAATTTCTTTGATTTGTTTCAAAACTTTTGATTCTTTGAAATATTTTATTTAAATTTTTATTGAAAAACAAAAAATAAATTCATTTAAATTGTAATTCAATTGTTTATTGATTTTTGTGAAACAAAATTTAATCCAAATCTTTGATCTCTTTAAGACTCCTTTGATTTGGAAGTCCTCAAAATTATTAAACAAATTTATCTTTAATTAAATAAAAGTTAAAATCATTTCTTAATTAATAAATAAATTATAATTTTTATTCAAAATTTAGATAAAATGTCAAATAATTGTATTATTTTCATCTATTATATCCGTTTATATGTAGAAAAATCGGGATAATAACAACTGAAGGGACAGAATAATTAAAATTAATTGCCAATTAAGAAATGATCAAGATAACATAATAAACTAGCTTAAGGCCTATCCTTTAAATTCAAGAACAGTTTGAAGCGAATATAATGTGAAATCTGAACCAAAACTGAAGACAATTTTGATGGCAATAAAAATCATTTGTATAATACTTCCTAATTAAGTAAGTTGATCCTGATCATCCTGATTAACCAGATACCAACTAAACAAACTTGATTAGAAAAGTGGTAAAAAAGTGGAATTTCTGGTTTTGGCCCAAAAGTTTGATGGAAACCAAAGGCGACGTACTTTTTGGATGAACCCCTTTAGTGCAAAATTCAGTGCTTTTTTGTCGACAAAAGAAACCAAACAAACACTGATTTGAAGACTAATTGACATTAAAATCAATTTTTAAGACAATAAACGAGTTTTTGTGGTAATTATCTCTTTAATTATCACACGTTCGGAATGATGGCAGCGGTGGCATACGACGGCCATTCGGCCAAACGGATCAAAACCGATGAGGTATACAAAAAGTGTCCAATATTTTAGTTGTTCACATCTGGTCTCTGAACGACTCGCCAGTGATTATCAACCATTTGTTGTCTGCTTTATAGGACAGGAATTTCAACCAAAACGCCAATTACTTCGGACACTCGAACTCGAGATATTCAAACCCTAACCGGTAATCAAATTATCATAATTTCTGTTTAATTCTTGAGCGCAAAGCGAAAGCGATTATCAATTATTATGACCCGCTTTACCATCAATTGCTTTCATTGCTTCCAATTAAAAGACAATTTGATGTTTAATTGAGGAAACGTCTGATTGTATGCAGCGTTGAGTCACTTAATTGGTTCCCAAATTGTGACAGAAATTTAGTGTCAGTTCTGCTCAGACTTTGAACTGTCATCTGATTATCACTTCATTCCTGTCGTCTATTTTTAGACTCACTTCCAGTGATTAATGAATTCAAAAGACTTTTAACAATAAATTCAATGTTTTTGTGTTTATTTTCAAAAACCAATTAATGGGTGAAAAAAAAGTGGGAAATAATGGGGAAAAAAGTGTGAAATCGTTTGAAAAATCAATTAAATGTATGAATGAGTGAAAAGAGTTATTTATTTATGGATTTCTTTATCAGATTTTCCGCTTATTTATCGGTTTTTTGCTTATTTTTGATCCGATTTTCTCCTTATTTGCGAAAAACGATTATTTGAGTGAAGACTCAATTCGTTGTATAATCGCCTCAATTATGAAATGAGAGGAAAACCATTGGAAATGATTTGCTGTGAATTATATCTCAGATAAGTTGAAAAACGAGATCTCTGTTCAGGTTTTCAAGTTTAGTGTCAACTCAGGCCTTAAGACTACTTTCCGCTCCATTGGAATAATGAGACCTTTTCTTCTCAGTTCTCCTATTCTTAGCCCTCATTCGACTCCCATTTGGTTAGTCTTGAGTTCATAATTCACTTTCAGATATTGTCTGCTCTTTGAAAAAGTCTTAACAATAGTCACCGAATAATTGGTTATTGTCTTCAGTACTGGAAGTGCAATGAATTTAAACGTTTCAGAAAGGGATCGTTCGCTATATGTTTGGCATCAATTGAATGCTTACATAAGATTCCGATTACATGACAGCAATGAGCCTAAAGTTGATTATAAAGTGTATTCACCCCAAACCCAAACCCTGAGCCAATTGACTCAATTGAGACACAGTCCTAATGTCTCTATCGGTGTCTTCACGTCAATCAATTGCCGACACAACTCCCAAACCATTACTTTTCTCAACAAATATACGAAAAATTTGTAATAATTTGAACGAAATATCGATCTTTTTGTCGAAATATTCGCTAAAATATCCCATTTTTTTGTCTCAACAGAGAAGACGATAGAGTTAATCACGTGCTGCTCATCACTGTTATAAACCCGGCGTATCCGATCACTTGCGTAAGGACTACCATTGCCTGTGATTTTGTGCGTAAACTCATTTGATTAACGAGTCTTTTCTCAGGACGTAATCAATCAGATCTGTTCCCCCTCTGGAAAAGTGCTGCGAATAGTGATCTTCAAGAAGAATGGCGTTCAGGCTATGGTTGAGTTCGATTGCGTTGAGTCAGCAAAACGGGCCAAACAGGCACTCCATGGCTGTGACATCTATTCCGGGTGTTGTACTCTTCGCATAGAATACGCAAAAGTAATTCCCAATCAAATTGTTTTGAGGGAAACCCTAACTGACAGTCCCTTCATTTACAGCCGACGCGTCTCAACGTCTATAAGAACGACAACGAGAGCTACGACTACACGAACCCTACTTTAGGTGAGTCTTAAGAACTTATAGTTTAGACAATAATTGATATAAAAACCAATAATACGAACAAAATATCCGAAAAACATCTGAAATACTCAACAAATCAAATCACGTGAACTCATTTCGAGCACATTTACGCCAATCCTAACCATAAATATATCGACTTTTGTCTCGAAAACTAATTTAAAACACAAATCAAAACTCGAATAATAAAACTTGAGATCAAATAACATGCTTTAAGAGCTCAAAACACAGGTGTCTGTCCTCTAAACAGACACTCAATTAGAGTCCGTTTGACATTTGATTCGCAAAAAAACAAAGACTTTTTCGAAACAAATTACAAAACAATTGATAAATAGTGAGTCAAATGCCAACAAAGGTCTGGTATTTATGCAATTGTTTGTCACTTTTGTCACAACAATTACATGTAATCCATAACAACATGACTGAAGACATCACTGAATCAAATCCACGTAAAATACAGAGAAATATTAGGACAACATATCAACGATTGATGTCTTTAACTATTAATCATATAAACAGGCATTTGATCGGACGGGCGGACACTCCGGCTATCGATTATTGGTTGTAGTAATTGTGACCTGAATTGGGGGTTGATTTTGATGGTTGTGTCAAATGTGGTGGTAATGGCTCTGATCTGCAGATCTCATGATTTATAGACAAAACGAATAGTACTCATAGTTTTGGACTTTAATTCCGTTAAAACAGACATTTAATTGATTCCAAAACCATTTCAGGCAAACCCTGCGATAGGCCGGCGCTGCTCACCGAACCCAACGCTCGTAAGTCTGGCCCAGAATTCGGTAATTAATCGGAAATTACAGTAATTTTTGCCAATAATACAGATATGATGGGCGGAGACGCCAGGAGTCAGAGTTCAATGACAGCTCCCCATCCGGGCGGTTACGCGCCCGACCATCACGACGGCTACCATCACGACGCTTACGGCAGACCTCCAGCAGCCGGTCAGCCATATATGGCCGACCCTTATATGCAACCAACAGATCCCTATAGAGACGGACGACAACCACCGGTCGGCTTAAGCGCAGCTCCGTCTCCAGCTTATGGTCCACCACCTGGTGCTGCTCCACTCATCGGAGGCGGTCCGCCCCCACCTCAGGGAGCGCCACAACAGGGCGCTGTTATGATGGTCTACGGGTTAGACCACGAGAAGATGAACTGCGACCGAATGTTCAATTTGTTCTGTCTGTTCGGGAACGTCGTTCGGGTGAAGTTCCTGAAGAGCAAAGAGGGCTGCGCTATGGTTCAAATGGGAGATCCGGTGGCTGTGGAGCGGTGTCTGAACGCCTTAAACAACGTCTCGTTTTTCAACCATAAAATGCAATTAAGTTATTCAAAGCAGGCGTTCCTTAACGACGTCCAACAGCCGTTCGATCTGATAGACAACACCCCGTCGTTCAAAGACTTTATGGGGAACCGAAACAATCGGTTCACCAATCCTGAGGCCGCCTCCAAAAACCGAATCTCTCCGCCGGCGAAAGTCCTCCACTTCTTCAACGCTCCCCACGGAGTCACTGAAGACGATATTATGAATATATTTAAGAACAACTCAACAGTGATTCCCAGCGCTGTTAAGTTCTTCCAATCAAAGAGTGAGTCATAGGAAGTGCCAAAAAAACTGAACCCTTATTAACACTTAAACCACTTCTTCTTCAGCTGAACGGAGCTCTTCAGGTCTGATCCAATTCGAGAGCGTCGCCGAAGCCATGGAGGCTCTTGTCCTCTGCAATCACGTCTCGATTCCTAATCCGAGTCAGTATTCAAACCATTTTAAGCAAACCTTTTGTTACCGTATTTTCGCGGGACTTGTCCTCAGAGGACACTTTCCGGGAATAAACGGTAATTAAAAATAAGTACTAATTATTTGAATAATTGTATTACAGGCGGAAAGTTTCCGTTCGTATTCAAGCTGTGCTTCTCATCGACCGGTTCCCGATTCTGAGCATTTATTTATTTATTTGAATAACTTTTAGACAAAAATCAGTTCTTTTGGTAATTATTTAAGACTTTTTGAAGCAATCATTAGATTTAGTAATTAATGTCTGATCACTGGCTGTCGAGTCAACTGATTTAGTGTGAGAATGAGGTCAGCACTCGATTTGATTAAATCAATTAATTGTAAACATTCGACGGTTTGGTCGCACCTCTTGAGCCGATCGGAGGCCCAATTGATCTTATCGTAAACGATGGCAACACTCCTCTCAATGTCTTCTTTAAACTCAACTCTATTTGTATTTAAATCGTTTCGATGTCTATTAGTCCCGGAGTTGTCCTCATCCTTGTCTACAATCATTGCACTACCATTTGGCGACTCATTCGTTGTCTTTATGTCTGTCCTCCCAATCAATTGAATCAATTAATTGTTTTGTATTTTTTAGTTTCAATCAATAAAATGAGTCTTTCCTCAAGTCTTACCCTTTTGTTTGGTTTTCACTCTTATTTCGTTGCAATAAATGCAGTAATCGTTGGATGTCTTTGTCTTCATTAGTGGTGTCTACAATTGGAACCGATTTTAGTGACAGTTGTTTAGGAAACTGTTGGCAAATACCTGACAATTGGGACAATGGGTGTCCAAAAGGGTATACCCTTTCAACAAATAAGAGCCCATTATTTTCGTGATTTGGTCTTCATTTTCGCGTTTGACTGACATTTTGTTTCCGTAATTAAAGACCAAATTAAGTGACAAATACTTAAGACTTCACCTGATATTACAAAATCGCACAATAATCGCTCCAAAACTACAGGTAAACCCATTTACTAAGTCTTAATCTCTTAAAAAGCTGTTCCTCGATTAAAAACACGAATAAAATTCAATTTATTTAAATTCAATTGACTTTAATCAATATCTTGTTAATTATCGATCAAAAATTATTATTACAAGATTAAATTGTAAATTATTCAAAATGAAACAAACAGAGCTGTTATTAATTGGTTTTACTGTATCTTTAGAAATGGGAGGGCTTTGGCTTTGATCTGTTGTCGGTTACTATGACTACAGTTATGTACTCATAGTTTCAATGCTTTATTTGACTGAAAGTGGAAATACTTGTATTGAAAACAATTTGTTTACTTTTTGTTTAAATGGTTTGATTTGCGGCAAATTGTCCACAAAAGTGACCACAAGAGTGACCACAAAATGTTGAGTTTCAGTCAGTCGTTCAATCAGTCGGCGAATCAATCGTTGACTCAATCGGTGAATCAGTCGTCGCTCATCAGTTGGTCTCAGACCGCTTACCACACACTGAAGCCGTACGCCTCTCTTCTGCCGGTTCTGGTCATCGAAGCCATCTCTTCAGAACGTGAGTCAAAAGAGACTTAAATTATCTTTCAATGAATTGCGAGTAAATACAGAGAAAACACAGAAAACGCTTTAAATTTAAAAACAAATCAAATAAATGGCAAAAATAGTTCAGTATTTGAAGGCTTTCAATGAGTTTACACTTCTTTGCCATAAATTAGACAAAAATCAATAGAAAAGTGTTTGCTTTGAATCCAATGTTTGTTTGCACTGAATATCTCTTTAGTCTTTCCATTGGGTTCGTTGAGCGTAAAGATCGCGCCATACGGCTGGGCATGGCTTGTATGCGGGCGCCGGCTCTTCGTCTGGAAGTACAAACAGGGAGAGACCAAAAGGGCCTGTTCTTGCTATGAGCTCCAGTTACCGCCCAGTGATTTGTCACATAAAGCAGATCTGGTCTGCGTTTTAGACAATAGGGGGAAATCGCAATCAGTTCCGGCGACAATAGCTGTCACTCCCGAAGGCATTATCAGATTCTGGCCAAACATTGCATACGAGGGCCACTCCATTGAGACAATTGCCAGCGATCTTCAGGGACAGGAGTGTACGTCACTCACAGACATTGAGCCCTTGGGCTGTATATTAGGGACAACCACCAGCTCTTTAGTGCACATCACTGTCAACAACATTGAGGGTCAGAACACAATCATATGCCGTACCCTAAAAGTACCGCAGGGAGTGTTGGCCGGCTTTGGCCGTAAAGTGACGTCCCTTTTGTTCGGCTCAATGCCCGCCACTCAGTCAACAGAAGCCAAACAGTTGTTTAAAGTGGTTCGAAGCCATTCCTCTCGAGTTACCGATGAAACCGAAAACGAAGTCTACATTTGGGTCTTATCCAACATATCTGTCCAAAAGTGGCACATCATTGACGAACAGTCGGATAGAGTTTAGTATAGTTTTTGTTTGAATTCATTACTTATTTATCATTCATTCGCTGGAAATGAATACAAATATAAGTAATTAATGTGTTTTCCCTTCGGATCAGTTGATCGGAGACATAGATCTGGAGAAAGCAATCAAAGACGCGTTTCTCGACGAAGTCTGGGTATAGACCTCTTAAGACTTGTTTATGAGTTGTGCTCTCAGTTGTGATTAAAAAGTAATTATCTGTTTATAAGAATCGAGAGACCACTCATCCGAACCAATTGAAGATATGGCTCATAGACATAGGCGTCAGAAAGTCTAATGAAATGCTTTTATTGGTGGCCGGCCTTAACGCCGACGTCTCAAACCAACTCTATTATGCTGTGCTTACGTTCAATGACTCGAATCTGAGCCAAGAGTCCAATATTACGTTCAATTCATTCACTCCTCTCCGGAATCATACCGTTTGCTACTCCGAGGAGGACGAGGAACACCTCCTGAGTCAGCACTTGCTCTCCGGTCCTATAAATAGTCCGATGGTTTACATCTATAACACAACACAAGTCTTAGGCCTCAAAAGTAATTAAAACTTTGTTTTTGTTTCATTAGTTTCTATTCTTTGGTTAAACTTCTGTTTATTTATCGCTTTTATTGTCTTTTTTTATCGAATTCTTTGTCGTCTTATCTATTGTTGGATAATGTCTTCTGAATGTCCTCTAAATGTCTTCTATAGTCGGAAGCAATGAAATAGAATTAATTGATTTCGAGTCGCGCGACGATCACATTCTGGGCGCTGGCATTTGTGATGGATTCCCACTACTATTCACTAATAAAGACGGTCTGCTATCGATTATTCCCCACAAACAGGATATAAGGTATGGGTTCGCAACACTTTTACTCAATGGGAAGGCATTCCTTACGAACAGATAATGTTCTGATCGCATGAAACGCATACAAAATTCATGTCTCCTTTCAATCGATTTATAATTTTATGATTTATATCCCAAACTCTAACCCAAAAAACAGCGATGTTTTGGACGTTCAAACTCTTGATGAGGATATCCTTCAAACTGAAGATAAAGTGATGGCACTCAAGAAGTCTTTTATGTTATTTACAAAAGGAGATCGAGTGAGTAGTAGTAGTATTAGTGGACAGTTGTCTGACTCGAGTCAATCGTCAACTCTTATAAACTTATCGTTTAATGCTTGCAATCAATCGATTAATTTCGAGTCAATTATAGGCTCGCAGTCAGTACTTTGTCTCTCAGCTATTCCCAGCACTGGCTGTCATACCAGAGACTGACAGACTCGACGACGTTGTTGTCGCCCTCAGCGCACAAATTTGCGACGAAATTCCCCGCTCTGACCCCCGTTGGGCCGAATCGGGTGCTCTCACCCATTACGCCAACGAAACTCTGACCGCTTCTGTGATTATTACGAATCAAATCGAAGAGAAGATAAGAACCCATCGAATGCTCATTGAATTCCTAAAAGCGACTAATCTTTGGGAAAGACTCACATCAGCCTCACTGAAGGGAACGACAGCAGTGCTAACAAAACTAATTCTGTGCGAACACATGGAAAAACTGATCGCATCTCTGACTCTGAAAAAACTTCATAACGACTACAACAGGATATTAGAGTCGGTCATCAAAATGGTTTTACACGAAAGGAACGCCACTTCGCAGCCGCGGCTCACACCTCAAGACATCTTTTACAGGCAGACCACTAGAGTCGAGGAATTCGTTATAGCTCTGATCGAATGGCAGTCCCATCAAATCGACTCCAATTCGAGCACTTCTAGGGATTTACTCAATTGTCTGCTGACGACAACAAATATATTGATTAATCTCTTTCAAGAGATCTGTCATTTCCGTCAAAGTCAGGGCTCAGTGTATGAGTGGTCAGCGCTTACAAAGTCTGAGTACATTCCTTGGACTTCCAGTAGTGGTCCTCCGAATGGCATTCGAACGGCTCTTCTCAAACAAATAGACTTTTTAGTGACTTTTGGTATGGAATCCACGAAAACGACAGCAATAGAAGAAGACATTCAATTAAAAGGAGCCGTTTGTCAGAAGATCGTCGAATTGTCTGATATAATACTCGACGGCTTTGTCTGTCAGTTGAGATCCATAGACAACAGTCAGAGATATCAAACGGTTGAGCGAAGCTTTGAGTCATGTCGTGCCAAATGTATTGAGCCTTTAATCAGAGTCAGACAATACGACAGAGCGACAGCACTGGCAGAGAAGTACCAAGACTTTGATCTACTCATTCAGATTTGCGACAAACTCGACGACACGGAAAGGATTCGCAGATATTTAGTCGATTTCTCTAACAAAGGGTTCGCCGAATACCTCTTCAAGTGGTACCTAAAAGAGGGAAAACAGGGGAAACTCCTCAAACTGACGACAAACATGCAAATACTGAGCACATACCTGTCCCCTCACCAGCAGCTCAATTGGTTGCATCAAATACATTCGGATCAGTTCTCAGAGGCCAGTCATACACTTAAAGGGCTGGCATTTGACGAACAAAACTTTTTGGGCCGAAAGAAAACACTGTTAAGTCTGAGCAAACTGTCAGCCATTGCCGGAGGGGAGAGCCCTCTAATACGAGACGATATTGAATCACAGTTAGAGCTCATCCAATACCAGGAAAGTCTAGATCCGGATATTATGGAGAAATTCGGTTTAGATTTCGATACTATGAGAGTCTTATCGCCGCACAAACTGATTGAACTCTACATAAGTGATGACAATCCAGAGTCGGTTCCAATAAATTTCAAGAAAGCCTTAGACTTAACAGAATTTATTGATGACTCAAACGAAAGCAAAAAACTTGTTATCAATATCTGGAGTAAAGCCATCAACAGAGACAGGTCTGGCATTCAGTCACTCAATCACTGATTAAGTCTTAGTTTTTCTTTTGTTTCATTTGTTTTCCTCTTTTATTGTTCTTTCAGTTGGGAAGACCTCAATACAGATAATCCATTAGAAGCGGTTAAGACTACTCTCTTCTACCAAATTATTGAACAGTATTTGATCGAAGGTAACCAATACTTACTTTTCTAATATCCAATACATTAACAACACTTATAATGTGCTGTGCTTTTGGTGTTTGCACTCAATTCATGAGATGTGTGTTCGCATCACATGAGTAGACCCTTTTTTAGTCAACTTTTCCATCAATTGAGTGAACAGTCAGTCCTTAAAGACTTAAATAGCGATCACTTTATATATAAATTATTGATTGAATTCTTCAGTAATTGTTTTACTCAACAAAATGTCTATAAATAGTGTATTTATTGGCAAATCAGTTGAATAGCCAGCGCTTAAAGGGATAGGCAGTCCCTTTTTCTTGAAGGGAAAGCCTGTTTCAGTTTAAAGCATTTTTATTAACAAATCAGTCATTTATTTGATGTAAAAATCGATTTTAAGTCAATTTCTTGCGTTTCGTATAAGAAATGGTTTTTATATAATATTTTTGTTTCTCTTTCTATCCTTTATTGCGATTTTGGAGGCGATGTAGCGAATGGTCAGAGTCTTAGCCTTCCATCGTTTGATGATATCTATCCATTGCTTAAAGTGGATCCGAAGAATAACATCACATTCTTTGTAAAAGCCGTTTATCAACAGTTGAATCAATAAAACATTAAAAGTTGTCTTTAATTCGATTCGTTTTATAAGAAACAGAAATTCATTACTTTTTCTGATCATTACTTCGATTAATAAAATGAAATACTTTTTCCCATTTATTTGTCTTTTTATTTGAACTCAAAGTTTTGTTTAATTGGTTTTTACGGATTTCCACGAATCGCTTCATTTTACTTAATATTGAGAATTGTTTGCATAATATTCTTGGAATTTTACGCTCAAAAAGAGTGGTTCCAATGATCCAGATGTTGATGGTTTCATTGCTGGTCTCTTTGAACTCTAATCTATTTAATTCAGGTTTTTGTAGAGAAGAGGAAAAGTCTTTATATTATTAAATATTTTGATAAAATGTTTGCAAAGACGGAAAGCATACGGAAAATGGTATACAAATGAGAGTTCAAATCATTTCCCATCACTTAAACAGTTCATTGATATACGACTCTGTGTCGCAACGAATGCACAGAATAGAGTGCACAGAATAAACCGATTCAAACGTCTAAAGTCAATGAATAGACGACTTTTCACTAAAGTATTTATAAATATTAATATTGTATTCCAGATATTGAGTCAAAGGAAAGCATATCAATGGGGACTGGCTTTAGGGACTGTAGTCGGAGCCGAATAAACCCTGGCTTTGAATTGGATGTGAATTCGCGATAAAAAGCCACTGAATTAAAGTCCTATTCTTTTTTGTCGACAAAATTCACTATCATTTCAATGCATTCCGTCAGCACTTGTAAGTTATTCCGGTTATTCCGCTCAGGCGCTCAGCCCTATGTGTATGTGTGTCTACAATTGAATAATAGGAAAAGTGATGGAAAAGGATATACCCACTGTTCTAATGTGATCAAGGTGATTTAGACACAAATAAGAGCTATTCTGTGTCCGAGTATTACATTTCACAATCAATTCGTTTATCTTATATCAAGGGATTGTATTCACCTTTCATGTGGTGTATTCATTGAATTCTGATCCTGGATATAAAGTTACCCGATCTTGCATATATCAATTCCAGTGGACAGACCTTTTCCAGAATCTCATTTGAGTTGAAATATGCCTTTTTGTTGAAAAGAGTAGTCGTGCTATCAGTGCAATAGACAGCCCTATGTTTGCCGTCACTATATATTGCGGTTATTTTGGGCACAGAATTAGTTTTTTAGTGAAAACCGTTCACTCATTTTGGAGTCGAATCGATAAAACATTTTTTCAATTACAAGACTTTTTGTGAAAAAAAAGTCAAAAGTTTTTTTCCAAAAATTTATACGAATTTTGTCTCAAAATAGTTGATTACTCAATATATTGAGCACATCATGAATATAAAAAGTTGTATGATCATTTTCGGCACTTTACTTTTATTCTGCTTCAATTTTGTGGCAAATGTGCATGGTAAAAAAAGTCATGCCTACAACTTCGAAGTTGACGACTCTGATGATGAGTTCGCTGTTGATAGCGTCGGTGGCAGTAATGGTAATCGAGGAGTAAAGTCATCTAAATATCAAAACCAACCAAATGGTGACTATAATGACAGACCTGACAGATATGAGCCAAACAACAAAAGGCCCGATAGAACCGATAGAAGACCTGGTATTAGACCTAATGACTCAAAATATGACCAAAAATTGCAAAGAATTCTGCGACTGATAAAAGGCAGTGCTTTTGACAATGAAAACGATTCCGGATATATTACAAAGTCTAGGAGGAGAGGCTATTCAAGCTATGGTTAACATTAGAGATGATTATAAAAGATAATTTACTTTACTCTTCTTATCCAATATTCTTCTCTCTTTTTTTTGTCTCTTTTGACCCAAATATTCATTTATTATATAACACTCTGTTATCAGTGCTTATAATAACTCAATATTTTTAGTTAACTTATTATACAGTTATATAGATATATAACTTATATATGACTTCTTATATAATATCAAAATTCTTATTCCGTTTGACAAAAATCTGACGAAAAATTGCGAACAAAATTTGTTTCTCTTGAATATCAAGTTTTCAATTCGTTTCCCTTCCATTCCCTCCCTTTCCATAAATATCTGATAAGTTTTTTACTCTTTTTTCTTAAATTTTTGAAGAAAAATGTTTCACTTTATATAATATTATATCAGATTTGATATTAAAAACAAAATATAATATAATATATAATAAACTTTTGTTTTTGACTCAAATTTATTATACTTTTTCTCCAAAGAAATGGATTTTTAAATCAATAAACAAATGAATACTTGAATTCCGCACAAATCGATGCCTTATTCTATCGAAACATTAATATTGATTTCTCCTTAGAGAATGTCCTCGGAGTGTCTCTGAGGAGAAAATTCCAATTTTAGACCACATTTCCAGAAATTTATTGTTTACGGAAAAGCCTTTATTTTTGAAAAAATTCAAACAGAAATTCAGCCCTTCCTTTGCCTCGAATATGACTCTGAATTCTGAAAGATTAATGTTTTGAAGAATTTTCAAATTTTTCAAAATCTTAATTCAAATTCTCGTTGTTTTCCGATATTTGCGAATAATTTATAGATATTTCGCTTAAAATTCAAGAAGTTTTTGATCAATAAATAAAAATTATTAAAGAATTCACTCAAGTCTTGGATTGGAATTCAAGTCTAATCTCTTTTGAAGATTTTTTTGGGACTGAATTTCGTTACTTCACTTCAAAAGTGAATTTTAATTAATATTAAAGTCAAACAAATGATAAAAACCTATGAATAATGATATCAACGAATATTTCAGTCTATAATCGATTTCCACAACTTTTTCTCAACAACTTTAGTGCGTAAAACTATTGGGAGGGTATAATATCCCGGAATTGTTTCTAGCGAGTCCTTCCCGCTGTTCCTGGTGATGTTAAAAAAAGTCATTGACTGTGAAAAATTCAAGATAATTGCTTAATGGCTTGAAATTGTTAAAGTACAAAGTTTAATGGCTTTGTATTAATAAAATACGCTGAAAATTTTGTGTTTGTCGTTTACGAGTCCTGTTTGAATGCTTGTTCGGAGTCTATAATTGGAAAAATCCAGAATTCATAAGTCCTTTCAATATATGAATTTGAAATTAAAATAATTTATGAATGAATTCCCACTTCTCTAAGCAATTGATATGAAATTTGTTTTGATATTTAAACAGAATTTTCAAAATCGATTTCACAGACAGTTCTTTGAATTAAAATTAATGAATGAACAGCTTTTTGCTCAAACATTCGCCCAATAAAAGGATAATTGATTCAGATTTTGCAAGTATTGCAAGAACTGCCAAAATCAATACGATTTGAACGCAAATATTAACAGAAAGAAACTCTTTATGTATTTTTGTTGTGTTTATTCTAACAATTCATAAGAGCCTAATATAAGAGACTCATTAATCTTTATATTAATACAATTTTGTATACAACCAGGGATGCCCAGGGGAGGCAAGAGTAGATTAATCGCTCAATTTCAAAGTTCTGGAAAAAATAGCAAGATAAAAATAATTCTTATTCTTAAACTCAATATATCAAAAACTATCGAACTATAAGCGAGTTATAGATTATTTTAAAAATTATATCTATGAGATTTAGCAGAAAATTCACCCCTTTCTTATTAAATAGATAGAATGATCTTGGACAACCCTGTTCTTCATCGATTATATCATTACTAACGAGTGATTCATTAGTTATTATTATAATAATAATGAATATATTATTTGCGATATTATTTGTGTTCATTCATTCAAAGGCATAGAATTTGGTGACAAAAATGGATTAATATTTATTGAAACGAAAGACAGACATTTGTCTGAATTATTTCTGAGGAGGTTTTGACTGAACGAACTGAACGAACCAGGAGTCAAATGTAATCAACATATCAAACATTTATGGCTTTAAGAAAATGGCATTTCATTGCATTTTATATTTATTCCGTCTTTGAGATTGAGTTTTAAAATTGTGGGCAATTTTTTTTCGGTTATTTCATAGCCTAATGTCTATTGACTTGAGTTTTAAAACTCGAATAAAAAAAACTACTTTTCCTGTAATTCCGACAATTTTACGGTTCTATCCATTCAGGCTTTCCTCTGATACTGAATGTCACACTTCCTATCACACAATCACTGATAAGCTTTGCCTTAAAATTAAAATTACTTCGTAACGTGAGATTAACCAATGAATGGTTTATTACCTTGCTATTAATATCTGCAAGTTTTATATTAATTACACTTTGATCATTCCAAATTTAATTAGGCCTCATCATCATTTATTATCTTGCTATTATTATTATTAATGTTAGTATTAATGCTCAGAATAAATTGGCTCAAAAGAAATTATCTTGCTTAATTGAATATGAAACTAATTAACCAAGACAATTTTACATTAATATATACAAGAGCACCGTTGAAATTAACCTTGAGTGTATGTTTAAAGATGTTGAGCCCTGTGCTCGAGCACTGGTTTGAACAGAATAATGATTTCCCTTATTCTTGAAAATAATAATTCCTGTGAAAAGCGTTTCAAGTCTTTAGTGATGTTTAGATTAAATGTTTTTGTTTAGAGAATCGAATAAAGAGAAGAAAGGAAAGGGAGGAACAGATGAGGAGAAGAGGCCTTTCCTTTGCCTTTCTTTCAGATGAAGTTTATAAGTGTTTACGCATTCCTTGTCTAACATCTGATGCGTTGTCTGAACATTAGTTCACATCTTTATTGAACCACTAATTCGAGTCTTCAGTCTTGAAAAGGATATCCTTTTATACTGTTTTGAATGTTAAACCGAATCCACATATTTTGGTCCAAATATTTTCCATTTATTTATTTATCTTTCATTTAATTTCATGTGTTTTGGGAGCAAAGAAATTATTTACATCCCTTTCCACATCCCTTTCCAATCATTTTTTGAGGAAATTTCTGACTCTTTTCCACGAATTCTTCGGCAATTCTTCCGAAACCTAATATTTGACACAACATTAATGTTAATCAGATTTTTGTTTGTTATTTATTTATCGATCGATCAGATGATGATATTATAGGAGTTGATAAGGAAATGGCAAAATCCAGTCCTCTTCGGAAACCCGCTCTAATCCTATGAGTTATAACAATAATATATTTTTGTTTTTTCGTCTTTTGACAGCGTTTTTAGTTTAATGATAACCAGCAAAGTTTGCGAAATATCTTTCCGCTAATGTTTTTTTGCAGAGATTTTCCTGTTTTTTGCTCTTTCTTTGAATCGAAAAAATGTATTGAATTATGAATACATTGAATATAAACCACTTTTTCTATTTAATAGAACTGTCATTAATCCCAGTGATGTCCAAGGGGTGGGTTTAGCCCAAAACCCTCTGAAAATTTCCGCCGTTCAGACCTCGTCATAGAATAATCTCTATAACCTAGACCTTTATGAAAATACCTCACCTAACACACTGGCAATGGAAACCCTGAACATTCCGGAATTATCACTAATAGATATTCTCAGAGGAAATGAAAGTATCTTTGAATTAAATAGTATTCAAAGACTATATTATCGGAGACAATCCAATTGACAAAAGGACCAAATTAAGTGAGTCATCGATTCTTAGCTAAAGAGAAAAATCTACAAAATTTGATTTCATTATCCAAAGGCTTGTAATTCAATAGATTTCAATAGTAATGAGAACTCAATAAATATTTCAAGGATTTGGTTATTTTAATTGGAAGAGCAGTCTTGCCATTCCTTCCCATCTATTCTAGCAAAGTGTAAATATCGTAGAAGAGGTCAATTTAAGTCTATTGTATTCTTATTGAATTTATTTCGAAGTCTTTTCTCTCAACTAATTAATCGATTTTTTTTTGTCTTTTGGTATATATTTTGGTTTCTAATTCACGATTCACTTACTATTCAGACCTCATTCCTGTAATTGAATAAATTTTTTGTGTTCAACACTCGCAACACATTTTTTTAGCCGTTCCTCCGGTGCCTTCTCTTCAGATTTATCACAAGAGTCTCTCTTATAAATCATTCATAGATAGCAATTTGTAAACTTGCCATCTATGCCACGGTATATATCGCCGATACTACAACATATACACCAGATTTAATGCTCAACCATTCAAAGCAAGATAAAAGCCTATAAATTGTTAAAGTGCACTTGATTCAAAAGTACACCATTCCCCTAATAAAATCATTCAATGATTCAAATAGATTCGTAAAATCAAATATTATTGCTTTTACTCGGAATTACCAACATCATAGTTCTCTCATGACTCATCCCACTACCTCCCACTACAACCCACTCCTTGCAGATCAAAATCAAATTAATTCAAAATCATTGGAATCGACTAAAAGACTGAATAAAGTGATAGTTAGTGAAGACTTAAGTGTTTTTATCTTTACATTGAATTGCAGTTCAAATAATATTATAAACCATTTGATTGATTGTATGCTATAATAGACTCGATTTTCAGTCACTTATTATTAATATTTCTGTCAAAACATTATTCAAAAGCTTTTTCATTCAGTTATTGGATTAGACAACGAGTCTAATGAATTGAGTGGAAGTGCTATTCGATAGCACTCATCATTAGATGCCGGCAGGCCTTCCAAAACAAATGATCAGAATGAAGCAAAAATATTCAAGCTCAATTTTCGCTGATTTATAGACCTATAGAGAATTATTGATAGATTAGTTATCTGTGATGATAAAGAATGGAACTTTTTTATTTATCACTAACAATTATCATGGTAATTTATCATAATAAGATCATAATTAATTAGTAAGCTTTTCCGCAAGACTCAAGTGCCAGCAGTGAAGCACTTTTGTATGTGTTTGGGTCAGTAGCGCACAGGGATATGACGTTTATTAGGTGTTTGAGTAATTTTTAACTTGATAAATCCATTTATGACACAATTTTTAATTGAGTTTGTTTCTGGTGACTTAATTGTGACAATAATACCATTTATGGCCAAAAATTTCTATTATATACTAATTATAAAAGTTTTCGTTAAAGTCGTTAAAACTGATTCTCATTTGTA
Source organism: Minunthozetes semirufus (assembly GCA_034699985.1). Lineage (NCBI taxonomy): Eukaryota > Metazoa > Arthropoda > Arachnida > Sarcoptiformes > Punctoribatidae > Minunthozetes > Minunthozetes semirufus. Next base: position 4,849 of record JAQIXD010000661.1, on the reverse strand, counting down.
TTCATAATTAATAATTAATTACATAAAGTGTGGTATTCTTTGTGTCGCAAAAGATTGTTTGATTGAAATTTCCATAACATTAGGGCAAAGGACTGGTGTTTTTGAACAGAATATAAAAGACGCGTATTTGTGGGCCTCAGGTCTGAAGCGAAACCTGATTTCCATTGAAAACTAGCGATAAATCTCTTCGACATTTATTTGATAAGAGAATTGAATTCAGAGATAAAAGTGTTTTTCATACAATTCAGGCCTTTCCTCAACTGAGGCATTCCCTCAACTGATTCCGTTTGAAAGTAAGTCCAAATCAGAGGAAATATTTCTTTCGTTTCTTTATTTTTCATAATTTTTGAGACAATTATTCCACAAATTAATCATTAGTTTAAACCTTTTCTCTGGAATTCATTTAACAATGAATTTGTAGTAAAACTATTTCAGCAAAAAAATAAGAGTGGCTTTCCTTCGCTCAGAATTAATGGCAAAAAGTCTATTATTAAATCATTTATAAAATATGGTGAAACTGCCTCACAGTTGGCTTGGCCTGGATCATAATTCATAACGAAACAAAGGCAGTGCCAACCAAAATGAATCCTAATTTAATAAATTATAGTTCACTTCTGTAAGTGAAGTGTTGTTCCAGTTTTTTCATAAGTAGTGATGACCACAATCATTGACTAAAAGTTAGCTTGCTTATTTTGTTGCTTGAGTAAACAATTTGCACTACCCAGCAAAATGTTTAAGTCGAAACTTTCACTCAATCTTGACCCTTGATCTTTGTTTTATTGACTCCCTGTGTTTGCCCATGGCAAATTATATTACACAAGTTATTAATATGAAGTGTCCTTGTACAAAATTACATTATTTGTACCATTTATTAAATTGTCTCTCACTTTGTCACCAATTGTAAGTCCACTTTAATCAGTGAACTTTTATTTGGTTTGAGATATTAGAACTGATGTATTGAAATGTGAACTCAAATCAATAGAAAGGAATAAAAGGCGAAAAAAGTACTTATTTTTTATACTTAAGTATTATATCTCGATATTAGGCTGAGCTGTCAGTAAAACATCGTCGGAGGGAAGGATAGGAACGAATAATCAGAAAAATAATGCCTTTATTTCACTCAAAGTATTGAAAAGTTTGACTTTTGCTTCTCAAAGTGTACTCGACTCGACTCGATTCCATTGCAAACAAATCTTTTTATTGAATTTCTCGGAATATCTTGCGATCAATACTTTCAATACTGTATTACAGAATATATTCGTTATTCAAAACCAAATTTTATTATTTTGTTTGATATATGTTTTGAATTCTTGAGCTCAGAATATAAGCGAATAAATAGAGCTTTGAATCAAAGAATATTTGAGAGAATTTGAAAGAAAGTAATAACCCTTTGATTGTTTTGTCACAAAATTTCTTCACTTTTTATTAGATTTTATTTTAAACAATATTTTTAGTGTCAATACCTTTACAGATGTCTTCAGATGTCATACATTTATGTCATGAAATGACTTTAAATTGCTTTTTATATAACGAATGATCTCTTAATATATATAAGTTTTATATCTTTCAATATATTACATGAAAAATATGAGCCTTTACTCAAATGTCTTGTGTTTTATGTAATAGAAGTAAATTATTTGTGAAATCAATCTTCAAAATAGCGTTGTTTTGGTTAACATTTGATTTAAATTCAACTGATTTGTTATGTAAACTAAGACTCTATTGAATCGTTTATTTTCAAATGTCATTCATTCATCTGATTTGAAATCTTTTAGCGCAACAAAAAGTGCATTTATCACAAGCATCAGATCCCAGGATCCTTTCAGGAAAAAACTTCCATAGTTTACAATTTAATTCATTAAACCCAAAGTCTTTGAACTCAAAACAAATGTTTATTATTTTACAAGAATTTTACACAACTTTAAAGTCTTTTATGAAGTTTTTTGGAATCAAATACGAGTTTCCAATAGTTTTTCGGATATTATTTACAATTGAAGGGAAAGAATGACTTGATTTCCGTTTCAACACTTTTCCTGAAATGTCATCCAAAACATTGGATACCATAAAACTTAACAAATATTTGAGTTAACAACTCTTCACTTCACAGAATATAATAAGAATAATAATAATATAATTAGATTAAAGTAACTAATATTATACATAATGTAATTAAATGACTAAGAAATGATCAAGGGAATTCAATGTATACATAAAGTTGTTTTGCCTAATACTGGTTTTGCTAGAACAAATATTTTCTACCAATAAATAACTAATAAACAACGACAGAAAAGATAAAATGCAGGATAATATTGTATTAAATAATGTATTCTTTATGGTTATCTGCGTAACTAAATGAGAATGCTGAATAATCTAGATCCTAGATAAGCCAATAAAATTTGAGCAGAGTGAATTTTCCAATCAATTTAATGGCTCAAGCGTTCAAGAATTGAGTATTATCCTGGCTGTTTTTTATTACACAATTATCTGGTAAATATCACTTATAGGCCGTGTTTTGGAGAAAAAACTTCTGATTTGATTATAATTTTAAATTTTGATTTCGGGATCATTTGATTCAATGAAAAATGAAATAAATTTCAGAATAAATGAATTTTATTTTCATTTCTGCTAAAAATGAACGAAGAATTTGATTCAAAGTAATTTTCTGACTCTTTTTCGTTGCATTAAAAGCGAGAATTAATTGAAAAATATGGCTCTTCTGGTGAACAACACTTTGAATTGCATCCCAATTATTATTCGCATTTCAATCAATCATTATTTAGGGCTTCCCCTGAGGTATACCAGTGTTTAAACTCCCAGTGTTTTAATGCCAGGAATGTCAGGGAATCCCTATATCTCACATTTAATTGATATTTGATGTTATATTTCAGTTATATTTCAATTAAGAGAATAATATTTATGTTTAAGAATATTAACAATTATTTGAATTAAAGAAAATGATTTATAAACTGATATATAAAGGTCTCTCTCACGAGAATATTCTTGGAACTAATGGAAACCATAGGTTCAGTACATGAAGTGAATTAATAAATGAAAGGCAAAACTCAATAAATAGTGATTTACCGAAAAGTTTACTATATTTTTAGTAGTGATTCACTGATTCATAGATACCATAGAAAAGAGTTTTACAGCGAATCAAATGATGAAGTTTTCAATTTAGCCTCCAATCGATATAAGGACTGAGCGGACAGTTAGCAGTGACCGCTCCATACAAAAGTCCTATCAGTGCCTCTCAATCAGTTTAATCACTATATTAGGCCACTCTTTCGACAACTATTTAATTAAATGATTTCAAACATTAATCAAATACTTATCGAATGTTTAGTAAATAGTTTTTTTGAGCTCTGATTTAATGAGTATTTTCAGCCATCTTTGGTGATCCCCTTTCTCTTCCATATGGTATCCAAACTCTTGATTTCACATATTTTTCACAGAAGAGTAGCACAGAATGAGTAAAATGTCTCAAAGAGAGGCCGAAAGAACATAAAATTTCACTTTGAAGTCAAGCCATTGAAAATCCATATCGAAAGACATTTAAAGTTTTTGTTTGTCTTTTGAGAACTAATTCCTTAAGAAATAAAAGTCACATAAAAAACAAAAGTTTACACAAAAAGAGTGAAAATAATTTTTGTTTCAAAAACATTTTCATTCTGTTCGAGTCCTGATGTGCTGATGTAGTGCCCGATAAATTGCTGGCATTTTTGGCCTCAAATCTAATCCTTTGGTTTTAATTAAAAATTCTGATTTCAAACACGAAATGCAGTGAATTATACAAAATATTTCATTCGTTTACACGTTTTGTAAACAATTTTGTGGACAAACTTTTAATTGCAATTAATTTTAATATGTTTTTCAACTAATTTCTGCTAAAACTTTGTGTCAGACAATGTGTTGGCTCAATGTATGCCTTTTGTATGGCTTTCCATAAATAACCGGAAAAATCTGAAACATTAGTGTTTTGGGTGTTCTGTGAAAAATGTCTTAAATTTGAGGATAACTTGTTTTTTGAGACACATTTTCAGAGCAAACGCTGAGTCGAAACCAATGTTAAGCATTTGAAGCGAATTTTGCATTCAATGTGTGTTTAATGCAATCAATTGTTTGCACAACAGTTCGGTTCAATTAATTTGCTTTTCCGGTAAGAATTCATGACCTAAAAAGAGAATCGGAAAGTGGATGAGCGCTCAGTGCCATAAAAGATTAAAGTGGGTGACCAACTAGGTCATTCTGTGCATCCGCCAGCCCTGTCTGACTCAGCACTATCCAGACTTAATTGATAAAAGTACGGCAAATACCATATTTTCTTGTTTGAGTTCAGCTGTTCCTGATTACCATCTCTTTTAATTTTGTTGATAAATGAAAGGCAATTATTCATTAAATATAATGAGCTTGATACTTCATTAATTTTGGTCTAATAACAAAAATATCTGCTCAGACTCGATGGAGGCAAGCTAGCAAGATCATTTGACTTTGAAATTTCATTTGGAAATGCATATTGATCTTGTAATTCTAGAATCTGGGGAATGCATGCCTTTGTGGTGGTCTGTCTGTGTTGTGTTGTCTCCTCTCAGTTAGTCTTTGTTCAGTCAGTTATATGTATGGCTGATGTGTAACACAAAACAGAGAGCAATCACATCACAAGTCGGGCTAACTTTTGGCTAACATTACGAACATTACATTACTTTAATTGTGGACAACAAGACTACAGACGAAGAGTAAAAATAATTAAGAGCCAACACTATAATCACAGTCAGGTTTTCCACTTCTTTGCAATTAAGTGACAGACGAACCGATCATTTCAACGACTCTCTCTCTCTCTCTCTCTCTCTCT
>JAQIXD010000660.1:0-22613 GCA_034699985.1 Minunthozetes semirufus | reverse complement strand
TTGAACTTTGAATGAATTTTAAATTCAAATTTGAATTCAATTCAATTGTCTTTTAATTGTCTTTTGCGCGAAATTCAATCAATTATTGGTTTTTAAAAATTAATTTTATTTTTGAAATAATTTTGAAAATAATTTTCAAATTGTTTTTAATTGTCTTTTAATAGTCTTTTTTCTTCCTTTTGTCCCATTCTTCGTGCGATGGCTTATTGGTGTGCCATTCAGTTTTGGGAAGTGTTTTACGCCTTTGGTCACTATCGCTGTGTTTCTTCTTCTTCTTCTTCTCCTCCTCTTCTCTTCCAGAAGAAGCTCCAGAAGAAGCTGCAGATTTGGCGTCCTTTGAGTCTTTGGGCTCTTTTTTCTCATTCAAGTCTTTGGCGTCTTTTTTGTCGGATGAGTCCGTCTTCTGGTCACTAATACTAGTGCTGTGCTGTTCATCAGCCAAACCAAGATATTTGCATTTAGAGATCATCTCTTCGGTGACATTTGGGTCGAGACTACACAAACGGAATGCTTTGTGGCAGAGGGCACACACCGATACTATCTTTACCTCACCGTTGATCTCGAGTTTGACGCGAACAAACTGATCGCTTTTGGAGGACTGTCCGAAAGAGGCCGCATATGTATATCCCGGACGAGTATTGGGTCCAGAAGTTTGGTCTGTACTCGAAGTCTTTTCGCTTTCGTTTTCACTTTCAGACATTTTTTACAGTTTATCTCAGATTAAATCACTTGAAGATTGTCTCAAATCGCAGATAATTCAATGGATCGACAGTTGAGATGATAATTGAAATTTGATTTTTCTCGCAATTAATCAAATTTTTGACAAAATTTTTGAAACTATTTTTGATTTTATTATTAATTAATGAAATATAAGTGAATTATAAGTAAATTGTTTTTAGTTTTAAGAAAATTCAGTAAAAATTATTTGTTTTCAAATTGTTTTTGAGTTCTGGTCTCAATTGATCCACTATTTTGGTCGGCAATCCATTGTCTCATTAGTTCTTCTGTTTTTGTCTTACTTTCGTTTAAATAGAGTTCGAAATAAAATAAGATTTTTGTTCCGATAACTGAATGTCTTCTCCTGTAGACCATAAGATCTGTTCCAACTCTCTCTTCAGTGCTGAAGTTCTTGTTTTGATATATAGAAACTCTTTTAGGTTCAGTCCATTCAAATTCTTCGACTCCTTCTTTGTATTTGATCCTAAATAACTGTCCCCTAATGTTGACCAATTGAAAGGGAAGATATTCTGGTCGTGTCTTAAATGGCAGATAATAGAACTGTCGGTCGCAATAAATTGGAGGATCCAATGGTTGGGCAAATGGAGGTACAGTTTCCACAATATCGAGATGTTGTTCATAATACGGGGGAATCATAGCAGAGGACTGTCCTTCATATTTGTAGTTGAGTTCAATTTTCCAACTGTTGAAATTGACTCCGACCCCAACGATCTTTCTCTGCCAATAGAAGGTGTTCTTCCCTTTTAAGTCCGGATTGAAATAATTGAAGTAATGCTTCTGATTGTGAGCGCCGACCATAGTTTCGAACAAAACCTTTTGGTATAACCGTTCGAAACAATGGCGCCAATAAATCTCAGCCATTCCCCAATCCCAGCACTGAATATCAACGACACGACCACCTTCTGGAATCGATAGCATACCTGAGAGACACTTTGGCTTTAAGTAACTGATCCGAAGTCTCCAACAAATAGAATTGTGCGCCGAATAGTTATGGCCGATGAATATAACCCTTTGCTTCTTCCAATCCAAACCCCGTTGAGTAAACCAATGCCTGTAGAGACCATCTTCTGGTTCAATGATTTTCTGTTTTACGGCTTCATTCAGAGATAGATATTTGATGACTTCCAAGGGTTCGCCCTTTTCATTGATTGATAGAGAAAATGAGGTTTGAATTGTTAGCTCTCCGCTGAAGATTACCATTGATCCCGACTGAAACAATGAGTTAACCATATGTTTACGGTAAGTACTCTTCTGAATCGACAAATCATCGAAGCGGTCGTCTTCTACAATCAGTTTAGCGCTGGCGCACAGGTATAAGACGTGATGGTATTCATCTGATGAAAACATTTGTCTGTAGTAATCGGATTTGATTCCACGTTTCAAACGCTTTGGATAAATGAAATCTTCTGTTAAATCAAAGACACCACCGCTGGGGCGCTGATTATCAATTCGACCAAAACTTCTGTGGCCTCCACTTGTTTGAGAGCTAAACCTTAAGCCGAGACACAACTTATTCTGATTATCAGAATTGGTAAAACAGGGATAGACATCGTTTATGTAACGCAAAGGAGATGACACATACTTCTTATTCTGATCAGAATTGGTGTAGACATAAGACAGCAAACCATCGCTCTTAACCATTAGATGTGTCCCAATTTGTTTGTCATAACATTCCATAAGACTCTTATAAACTGAAAGATCTGAGATATGATCGGACACAAAGAGTGCTCCAGTGATTCGGATGCGACTGATATTAGCGGTGAGTCTGTGGTCTTTAGATGGCATCAAATCTATTTGATTAGTAACGACGATATTATCTTTAATATGAGCACAAAGAACACCAACTGATTCTTTGGTCTCAGAGTTAATCATATGCTGTCTCTCAACAAAGAAATCATTTATCTCTTGGATAGACATTGTCTTCAAAATCAATTAATTTTCTAAGAGTTGAGTTCAATACAAATACAAAACAATAAAAACTATTAATCAAATGAATGTTAAACTCATTTATAATTTGATTCAACTGAATATCAATTGTTTTAAAAGGCGTGAAAACAATTATTACAATTCATTAGAATATTCTTTAATTCGAAAAAATGGCGATAAATGACAATAAAATTTGGACAAAAACTAAAGATTTAGCGAAGAAAGCAAAAGACAAGACTTCCCAACAATTCAAGAAATTGAAACAAAAGTCTCATTTCGATGAATCCCATCTCACAACAGGAGAGTTCATTATCCATAAAGACTTTCGAGAACTCCTTTCATGGTTGGCAACCTTTTTGCTGGTAATTCTATTGCTGTTGGCATTCGGGGAAGTGTTCTTCATGTTAGTGGCCTACACCTACCTCTCAAACTATTCATATATTGTCAAAGACTTCGCAATATATTCACTCTTCAAATATATGTGGAGCTCTTTGGCAATCCTCGCAGTCTTTGCAATCGTTTATATGTATGTAATGGAAAGCTACCGAAAAGCTGAAGAAGAACTTCTTGTGTCCGGAATCAGAACAGTTCACATTTATATCAAACTATCGTTTTATTCCACGTTTTTATTGATAGGGATTTTGATCACATTATATGTGTTTTGTTCGAATTACTTCTATTATCTTTATGAAGACCTCAAGACTTCGATGCCTGTTCTGATCAGAGACTATAAGGACAGCATTGAGATCAAAGAACAAATGGATCGAATGCAGTGGTATTATGACTGTTGCGGCACAGAATCGTACACCGATTGGTTGGATAAATCAATCTGTTCCGATCCAAATAAAGACCAAAAGTGCGTTCCCTTCAGCTGTTGTCGAAAAGAGGTGTCCAACTGTCACTTTTCTGATATCAAAGAAGAAACCTCTGATCACATCTATTCAAATGGATGTCGAAAACGTGTTATCCATTACTTGGATGGTTTGAAAAATGGTGTTCAATGGTATCGATTGACTCAATTAGTAGTTCTATTCCTTTACATGATATTAGTCTATTTAATACAACATTCCCTTCACTCTGAATACATTGTCGGCGCTCATCGACCGGTGGCTAAATTCCCGACCTTTTATGTCGTCATTTTCGTCATTACTTTACTTATTTTAATCTTTTGTTTCTTTAAAAACTATTCTTAAATCTTTTGTTTTGTTTTTCAATAAAATTCTTATTTCAATGAATTTCAGAATTGATTTCTCTGTCATTAGATTTTCAATTGTCTCAGATTAGATTCAAATTTATTTTTGTCTTTCTATACCTGGAGGCAATCCTCGCAAATTATCAATCAAAAGCAGGGATTCTCCCCTCTCTTTCGCATCACTGATTTCAAAACAAATTATTCATTAATTGTATAATAATTTGATAACATTTTTATGGATGATTTAGTGATGAGAATAGAAAGTTGAACGACACTTACCCAACACATTGATAACGACCTAAATTCATGGGAAATACTCTTAATTTATAGAAAATATAACTTTTATTAAAAACAATTACTTAATTACAACTGAAATCAACTAAAAATAAATTCACTTAAAATCTACAATAGTTTTAAAACGATTAAAAAATAGACGAAAATAATGACAATAATAATAATTAATAATAAAATAATGAATTGAATCACAAATGAATGAATTGGTCGACTCTCTGGCACTTAACACAAACATTGACTAAATTTAATTTAATTAATAATCTATTCGGGGGTTTCATGAAATGTCAATTCTAGGTAACACATCTAATAGTGAACTACTTTTTCTTCTTCTTTACATCGTTTTCTGGTAGAAGAACAAGAACTATTGGCTGCTTCTTCGGATTCGGAGGCAAAGACTTCAGATTTTCAATTTTGTTGACAATTCGCAGATTTGGTGCACTTTCTGCTCCGTTTTCTTCTTCCTCCTCCTCCTCGTCCTCCAGTTCCTCATCAGTCTTTTGAGGCGTTTCACTAGTTTTAGTGTCTTTTGTCGAATCACTTATTTTATTAACACTGGAATCAGTTTTAGTGTTAATAACACTGAATATATTCTTCAACATATTCTTCTGTTGTTCTTCTGTGAGGTCATCGATATTGAAGTTTGTGTTTGTTTGTGTCTTTGTGTTGCCATCACTGTTGAGGTTATTATTATTATTATTATTGTCATTATTATCACTACTCTTAGCGTTTAAGAAGTTTTTGATGTCCTCTTCTAAAGGCATTGAAGTCGATAGCATTCTATCAAATGTTGGCACAGAATTGTCTTCTTCTTCTTCGTCTGACTGACTTTGAGGTTCTTTTTCTTCCTCCTCGTCCTCCACTCTCTGTTGGCTTATGTCGATTTGCGAGATTTCTTTGTCTTTGCCGCCTTTGGTTTGGCCTTTGGACGCCGGCGCCGGTGGAGCCCTGGGAGGGATAGGAGTAGTTCTCGATAACACACTTAGAACAGGAGCTTTCAGTCTTAATTCTGTGGTATTTGTAACGATCGCTGATATTATTGTTGGAATCAGTTTACGTCTTATGTTCTGTGTCTCAGATGTTGTTTTTGATGTCTTTGTTTTCGTAGATTTGTTCCCTGACTTTGTTCCCTGAATTGTGTTTCTGTTAATACCTGATTGTTTTGGCCGCTCAGTCGTCGTCGTACTGGTCTTCACGGGCTCGTCCTCCTCTTCGTCATCTTCGTCAGAAACCGGCGGTTCATCAGTCAATGATTCGCTATCAAGAGGTTTAGTGGTGGAGGTATCGGAAGGATTGGCTTTGACTAACGCTTCCTGAAGTGCTTTCATCATTGCTGTCAAAAACTCTGGAGGAACTGTCACTGGATTATCAGGAGTGGATTCGTCATTAATGCTCTTCCCGTCTTTGCAGCTGCCGACTCTTTTTCGGCGACAATTGTCTGAATTATCACCACTTTTGCCATTTGATTCACTGCCATTTGTCGCGGATGTATCATCGTCTTCACCTGATTTGCCATTTCCATTATCTCCATTTGTTTTACTTCTGTTTCCATTTCTACTTCTACTGTCGTTATCTTCGTCTTCATCTTCAACTTCATCATTCTGTTCCCCCTCTACTTCCCCTCCATTTTCAGTCTCTGTTTCTGTTTCAGGAGGTTCTTGCTCTGAATCTTCTTCAGCCGGTTCCTCCTGAGGAGCTTCTGTAGTCGTGGTAGTAGTAGACGATACTTCTTCTTCTTCTCTATCACCATCACCTGTTTCAGTTTCTTCCTCTTCTTCTTCACCCCCACCATTTGTGTCACTACTTTCAGTTGTAGTCGAAGTGGTCTCTTCGTCTCCATTTTCATCTTCCTCTTCACTTTCTTCACCTCCATTCTCCTCTTCTTCATCGCTACCATTCCCTTCCTCTTCATCAGGCGCTTCAGTAGTAGTTGTTCTTCTAGTAGTGGTAGTTGTAGGTCGTGGTGTTGTCGAAGTGGTAGAGGCGACATACTCTCCATAACCACCATAACCTCCATAACCATATTCATATTCTGGTGGTTTAGTTGTTGTCTCCATAATCACCATAAACTTGGTCTTAAAGAAGGGGTCCTTATGCTTCTTCTCAATTGGAATCGACCGGTTGTGCATTTTAAAAGTAACTCTGGGCCTAATGTCGAGGACAACTTGTGATTTTTCTTCCTTAGTGCTACCACCCGGGTATTTCTCAAGCATTTTGCCAAATGTTTTACTTTTTTCATAGTCGAGGTAACCCTCGTGATAACCACTCACACTATAATTGCTTTTCTTTTTATACGTATTGTAATAATTATAGTAATCGTTGTAATACTTCTGATAATAGTTTCGGTAATAATTATTATAATAGTCTTTATAGCTCTGGTATGTCATGTTGTGATGCGGGCCATACCCTGTCGTCGCATTATTGTAGTAATGATACCCCACTCCTGTGCCATGATTTTTGTCCGGCTGATAGTCATAGGCGGGTGCGTAAGTCGGGTGATGGCCATAATAATTATAGTTTTGTCCGCCATAACCCCCATATTGGTATTGGTGGGCGTTTTGATTGTTTGCCTGATTATGACTATAATAATAATAATTAGGATTTGAACCTTTGCCGCCGTATTCTTCAATAGTTGACTGTGAGGCCGGTGCCGGAACGTATTGCGTTCGTCGTACCGACTGAATGGTAGGTCTGGCGTAAACACTGTGTTGTTTTGATTCTGATTCGTAGGGAGACTTCGCATAACCAGAACTGCTTTGATAGCTATAGCTCTTGGGTCGGGCCGTAACATAACTAGTATGGGAAGCACTTCCATAGCTTCCAGGGCTTTGATAGGCCTGACCTGAATTGTAATTATAGGCACTTTGTGGTGGACTTTGTGGAGCATAACTTTTTGGTGGATAGTATTGTGGCGAATGCGATGACTGGGGCTGAGAGTAGGACCCATACGAACCATATGTGTTGTGTTGAGGATAAGAACTCGGTTGATATGATTGAGAATAACCTGGATATGATTGGGGATAGTGTTGATAAGATGGATATGGGTATGGATAGGGGTACGGATATGGATAAGGGTAGGGATATGGGTATGGGTATGGCATTGTCCCGTTTTTGCCGTTTGCCGTCTGATTGCCATCAGTTTCATTCATACGGGGCGGCCGTTCAAAAGGTGCCGGCGGTTCAAAAATGTCATCTAATATAGGCTCCTCTTCCAGAGAGGGTTTCTCCAATGGGTCAGTAGTTCCCGTAATTATTTTCATTTTAGGACTGGCATTGATTTTCATTTTAAGAGTGGGAGGCCTCACATTCATCTCTGCCACCATTTTTCCCATCGAAGGCATCGTTATACTAAACTGTGGCTTCTCTTCATAATAATACTTCTTTTTGCCATACCCTGACCCATACCCATAACCGCTGTACCCTTTACCATAACTATCATATCCTTTTCCATATCCTCCCCCACCATAACCACCATAAGATGATTTGCCATAAGCTGGCTGTTCATAATTGGCAGACTGATCGCCCCCTTGATTTCCGAGATTGACTTTCATACCACTTCCTCCACCAAAAGAGAATGACATTCCTCCTCCACCATCACCACCACCGCTTCCACCACCTAAAGTAATACCAGAATTGCCGTATGATCCTCCAGAGCTGTCATAATTACTGTGTCCTCCAGTGTGTCCACCAGTGTGTCCTCCACTGTATGCTCCACTATGTCCTCCACTTTGGTACTGATGGTTGGAATTGGAGTAATGTTTGTGATCATCGCCGACAGACATAGTAATTCCCCTTCCATTCTCTATATCACCGATACTAAATTGGGGCGAACCCTTGCTATAGGAACCACCACTCGATTGATAACCGGATTGATAACTATTTTGTGGATAATTGTATTTCGCAGAACTCGTCTGATAATTAGGGGAATAACTATTTGATGGATAGTTTGATGAATAACTGCTTTGTTGATAATGTGGTGAATAAGCCGGCGATGGATTAGAACTGGAATATTGGCTACCCTGCGCATACCCTTGGGAAGACCATGGCACCGGCTTAGGAGCAACAGTCTTTGGCTGATGTGAGTAACCATTCACTAAACTCTTTTCCCCGGAATAGTAATTATCATAACCACCGTTCTGTCCATAAGATGGATAAGAATTTTTTGAGCTAACACTCTGAGGCGGTGCTGCATATGCCGGCTGAGAATGAGAACCGGACGCCTGAAGACCTGTTGAGAAGCTTTTAGGTGACGCCAAATCCGAAATCAAAGTCCGTGTCTTTTTTGGTGATACAAAATAAGTGGCTTTGAATTCGTCGTCGCTCTGAACCAAATCAGGAGTGGGCGGCGCTTTGAAAAGGGTTTTAAAAAGTTTTCTGATGGGTTGAATGGGTGCTCGCAATGGCAATAAACTTCTAAATTTGTTGGACACCGAAGAGTCGTCGTCATTGAATGATCGCCGCTCTATAGTCGAGGAATTTTTGGCAACAGTTTCGTCGTTTAAGGCACTTGTCGTCGATGCGAATGAGGTGTATAACGAAAGAATAAGAAGAATATGAAGAAGAGATTTGTGTCTTAACGACATATTGGGTGACAACCAATGATTGAACTAAAAGTATCAAAAAATAAGAGCATTTTTAGTCACGAATTAATTGTGATTTACTCCTAATAGATATAAATCAGAAGAATTCCTGTCAAAAGTAAGTCAAGTACACGAAAATAGGATCGTTCACAACAAGAGCACAGTTGATAGCAGTAGATGCCATCGATTTGACTCCAGTGAGAAAAAGAAGCGGTTTTTTTTCACTCCGGAGTGTCAGTGAAAGACAAGTGAAGTTGAGTTCAGTGAACGTAAAAGCAATGCCACAAAAAAATAATAATCCGTAATATAAATATAGTATAGAAGTTGTGTAATGAAAATTCAAGTTTACTTAACCCCCAAAACCTGAAAGCGCCCGCAGCTAAGACCTGTTCCACATTTGGAGGATCAACACAAACACCGAAATAACTGTGCGTTTGATTCACAGCTAATGAACGATAGCTAGAAAGCGCTCGACTGCGCGACAAATCATCAATGATAAACAATGATAAAGAGTCTTGATACTTTTCTTACTTCATACCACGCGTGACTAAAGTCGAAATTATAAGTCATTCCGAAACACAATTTAATTAAATCCCAATTGAAGTCTATTTTGCAAACAATTGCCTCAAAAATGAAAGCAAATATTGTAATCTAATTGAGAATAAAGAGATTATTATTATAACAATTGTATTAAATTTGTTTAATGACTTGTCTTTCACTATGTTTTTGAGGGATTGAATGAAAACTAATCTAAATGTAAATCATTTGTCAAAAGATAAAAAAGTTTAAATACTTTTTTAATAGACAACTCTTTTATTGTTATTAACGAATAAAACAGATTTAGATCGGAATTCGCCTCAAGTTTTCAAAGTCATGTTTTCCCATCGATGGGAAAGGACTCACTCTTATTGTATTTAAAGATGGATTTGTGAATTGATTTTTCTTTCTTCTCAGATTCGCCATAATCTTTGAATACTAACAACTTATTAATAATAACTTAAATAAATTGAAAATTATTATAATCTTTGAGTAAAAATATGTGATTTTTTTCTTTTTCCTCTCATCTAAAGGAGAGTCAGAGCACAGTCTAATTTAGTTCAACAGCTGATCTAATGAGCTCGAAGGTAGGTGCTCAACATTCTGGTATTATAAACTATTGCCAGAGGAATATTACCAACCAGATTGACTAGACACGATTACTAAATATTTGCTACTTTGAAACTAAATCCCACTATCATGAGATAACTCGACCTTGACTTCAAGTACATTCTCTTTAGCAAATTCAAGAACAGTCTCATCGTGATACCTGGAGAGTTTCCAGCAAAGTGTTTTCAAACAATTTTTACAGTACAATAACTTTCTAAAACGAAATAATTTTCCATTATTTGAGAAATGAGGGAAACTTCAGGTCTATTCTCTCCCCTCTGTTTTTAACCTCTAATTTAGTCTCGAAATACAAAATACAAAACATAAGTGAAAAAGTATTTCAAGTTCTCTACGAAAAGAGAGAAAAAAATAATTTCATTCGCGTTATTCAATAGTTTTTGGGTCATCGCACGCAAAGAGGGCCTAAAATAAGGTAAATATTGTAAGTCTGAGCTATCAATAAATATTGCATTTCACGGATCGACAGTCTTTCACTAGAAGTGAATATTTATAATAAATATTTTCGCTTATATTTCGCTTACTTTTTATTAGTCAACATTTTTTTTCACTCATTCTTTAAAACAACTTTAAATCCATTTATTATTCAATACGTAAGGTATTATTGATTGTAATAAAAAGCTAATAACAAGAATAATAGGAATACTTTTTCTTCTTTTTCAGGCGTTTTTGCAAACAATTGCTCTCAAAAATAGATTATGTTTTTTGAAGAGCTTTCATAATATTTTGCATCAATTCTTGAATAATAATATGATTTGAATCTTAAATGTTTGAATTAGTTATGGAATTGACACACATTTGAATAAATCAGTCCTATTAGAGATAATTTCCTGAATAAAAGCCACTTGCAATCCATTAATAGAAAATATGAATATGAAAATTGATTACCAATATATTTATCAAAATTACTATAAAAACTCGTCAGTGAACTTTTAAAACTGAAAACAAACTACTCTTAAGAAAAATCATGTTTTTTCTCCTCCACTAATAGATACTCATTTGAATTGGTGTTTGATTTGAAATAAGGGTCAGTAGAAACGAGGCTCTTATGAAAATCACTCAAACAATATCTTAAAGCATTTTTTTATTCACTTAAAAACTTTTGAATCATTGGATTCATTGAACTTCGCTTTTATGACAATAAAGAAAAAGTGATAATTGTCTGCAAATTATTAATTGAATCGAAAAACGTTTTGACAGTACATCACAAATGACTTTCAAAATCAATAACTGATTAGACATGGAGTTTAAAAATAGATATTTAATCGATTATCTCTTATATCTCTTATATAAATGGCTGAACGGACTCTAAATTAATTGATTTTATCGCATCTGAAATAAAAATACACTCTTTTAACAAATCGATGAATCTTTTGAATGGCATTTAATCTATAGTTTAAGAGATGAATGAATTCGATATATAATAACTATTTTTAAAAACTCTTCTAAATATTTTTTTAGTGAACCAGTTTGAAGGTTTACGAAATAACCTTGCTCTTAATATACAAATATCTCAATAGGTAATTAGGGAATTATAAGATGAGTTCGGAACTCCTAATTGATGGCTCAAATCCACAAAAGCATTTGGTGTCTGAGTATTAAGTCTGAACTTTTGGATGTTTTACAGGTTTTTCAGAGGAAACAACAAAACTAATAATTAATTGATTCTCAAAGATAGAGACCAAAGATTCCTATTAAATTAGTTGTAAAATTAAGTATTGCCTGTCGGGGCCGACACACCCCAAAACAATCCGAATAAATAGCTAAACATCTCCTATGGCTGTAAGGGTTTAAGAGATCCTAAATGAACCCGATATTCAAGATTTAAGATCAGTAAAATCCTAAAACATGGCAGTAATTACCAATTTTGCCACTCATTTGGACCAAATTCTTGACACTTTGTTTTACAATACAACGACTTTCAGCTCAAATGAAATGGACTTCAAATGGTTTCCAATCAAATGATAATTTAAGTCTATTTTTGGTTTAACGCTCTCACGAAGAGTTAGAGAAAACTATTAACTGTTAGTTGTTTTCAAATTAAAAGACTTTGAATTAAGACATCGGTTCCCATCAGAGCTCACATAAAAGATATTAAGACTCATATCATTGGAGTAAAAAAGAACCAAAAAATTTAATTTAATAGTCGAGTGGTTACCTATTTATGGCACTAAAGAGTGTAATCCATCAAAATTTTATGAACATTTAAATGGGATCTTTTTTTCTCTTTAGATTTGAATTTGATTTCATTAATAGGATTTTTTTCTCCAAAATATTTATTTAATTTTTGTCTGATTTATAGTAAATTGATTTTAAAATTTGAATTTTCTGTAATTAAAGGGTAGTTTTGAGGCATTCAATAGGCCTTAGTGTTGGCAAATGAATCATTTCAAATGATATTGATACTATTTCTACATAACCGGACAGGACATGTCTGGAGGAGATGCTCCCATTAATTACATTTGAATCGAACCCGTTTTCCAAAGGCTTGGTTATCACATTCAATGAAATACTGACTTATATTTCATATCATAAAATAAATTGATTTAAATTCAGAAGTTATATAACTATTAGAGGAATAAATTTAATTATGATATTTATATGAATATTTTCATCAATCAGCAGCACCTATATTATTATCTTGAATATTTTATAAGTGGAATAATGGATGTCATTCATCTAATTCTAAAAATAGATATCTATTTACTATTCTGTGTCCAACTTTTCTTTATTATCTTCACACTATTGGCAGATTTCATAGTAATTCTTCAATTTTAATAATATCAAGATTAAAGAATGTAAAACAACTTGATAAAATAAATATTGAGAGGAATTGCTAATTTCAATTTAATAATGTCATTATTTTCAACAGTCCCTGAATAGTAAAAATGATTTATCCAGATATTTGACACATTATTCATGTTCTGTGAAATTTCTCACCGAATTTATTTCTCAGGGAAATACATGCGATGAGAATCCTGGTAAATACAATTTATAGCTGTATCTAAATTTTTAATCTCAAAATGTATTTGAATTATTGACTATCAATGGTTTAGAAGAGAAAAATGCGAAATCTTTGCTATAATTGTCTTTTAATATGAAATGATAGATAAGAATCTTTAAGGATAGGGAAGCCCTTTTAGGAACAAGTATTTGATTAACTTTAAACATGGTTTAAATGGTTTCGAACTCCAATTTCTGATTTCTTAAAAGATAATTAACAGAAATAAATCAAACTTTGAATTATATTCTTTATTACATATATTTGATGGTAATTATAGTCTATTTTCGATCAGAAATCAAACAAAATGATAAAGATTGATTCAAAAAAATGTCAAAAAATTCTATAATAAAAAGCTTTGAAAACTTTAAATGAAAATTTTGTTGTCAAAAGTTAAACACGAAATCACTCGCTTAAGCACAGTTAGATTGAGCAAGTTAATTACACGAACATCTTATCATGCAAATTCCTGGTAAAAGAGCAATAAAATCGTTTTGAAGCAAAAAACTCAAATTTAGGGAAAATAATCAAAAATATTAAACCCTTTAGAGTTTTGAATCATTAATTCCTGATTTTATTTACCGGTTGTTAATAGAAAAGAAAAATAAGTCAAATCGAGTTAAAACGGATTCAGTGTCTGGTTTTGAACTTAAAATTAAGTCAAATACTGAATATATCTCTGAAAATATCATTTCCCAATCATTTAAGCGACTGATGTGTGAAGAATCAAAACATATTTTCAATTAATGGGTCATTTATATTGATCAGACAGGAATTCATTACGTGTTCAAAATTGACAGAAAGTTATAGACGGTACATCTTGTAACTCAAACTAACAAATTAGTAAACTCATTGAAACTCATTGAAATTCAATTAGTACTAAAAGAGAGATGATATCAATTTGATTCTTACCCTCGAATACTTGGGTTCCATTGATTTTTCAAAAAATAATCCAACTTTTGGAGGATTATCTGACTGATAATCCAGTCAGTGGTCAACAAGAATATAATAAAAGCACTACCCGTTCAGGATAACTGTTCACAACTATTCTTATCTATTCGTTCGAAACATCTTTCAATTTATATGACTTTCAAACAGAGTATTGAAAACTGAATTCAAACGAAACTCAAGTGAACTCTTGAATTGAAAAACTTTGACTGAAAACAAATGAGTCGAACCATCGAAGAAAAGAAGAGAAAAGGCGTTCTCATTGCAGTACATCTCTTAGACAACAGGTTTGGTTGAGTTCAACGCCGAATCAGGAGTTGTTTAACGATAAATACAACCACTTTTCATAACTGTTTTTCTCTACTGAAAGTATTTTTGAACCGAATTGAGAGCGTAGTTCTCACCTGTGGTTCGGTGTCGGAGTCGGAGTCTATAGACTGTTGCCCTCAAATGGACTTCAAATTCAGTCCTCTATTGATTTGAACTAATATTTAGATTCTTCTGACTTTTAATTCACAAGAATTTGAATTTTAAATCAGAACTCAAACCAATCAACTTATTAATGGAATATTTTGATATAACCAGGGATAGGATGAAATGCAAATTTCAATTTAATTCAAATCCTAATTATATTTAATTCAGATTTGGATCCAATTCAGGGTTTCATCAGTTGTTTGATCCCAAAAACACAAATACAATTAATTGTCAATAATTTGGACCAATTTTTGCTTTAAATTAACAGAAATTTTAATATTTATTCAATAAATGATTGAATCAAAGCCTTAATTGAGATTCAAGTCATGCAGTAATTAAAAGTACATTAAATTAGTTTCAATTATTATTCAAAACAAAAGACAATTAAAAAAGAGTTTTGTTTTCAAAACAAAAACAGAGAAAAGAAATGGAAATTAAATTAACTGAAGATTTGATTCAATGATTACAAGTTATATAAATGGTATGAGAGTCTGTTCTTCAGACGGTTCCCCTTTTCTTGCCGTCAGCGGAACGGCTATTCTTCAATTGTTTAATAACAGACGGAATGTAATCGGGAACTCCCGGCTTATTGAGCGGACAGTATCTGATGGTGTGTCCGTTGTCACCGCCACCAGATCCACACTTCGGACAATTATAACCGCGAAGAACGGGACAAGTGGTCCTTCCGTAAGGATCTTTAACGACGTGGGAGTTATACACATCCGGCGTCTCGTTGTTATTCTTACAAAACGAACAAAACGTTTGTGTCTTCACCCGACGCTTGTTTCGGGGTCTATATGTATACGAGCCGTCTATGTCTCCAACCGCAGACCTAATCTTCGCGTAGGAGAAGCCGTTGAAGAGTTGGTAGTTTTGAGCTGAAGTTGTCGCCTGCGGGACAGACACTCTGGCAATGGGTTGATATTCGTTGATCGGCACATCAATGCCATTGGTCTCGAACTCATATTTTGAATCACTGCTGTCCTCATCCATGAATAGGTTTCCGGAGAAATCCTTTATCGGCTTCTCATTGAAAGTATGCACAGAACTGCCCCAATTGCGGGGCGAGTACTTCAAAGGACTGCCGATTGGAGTCAACCTATTTGTAGAGTCGGTGTCTGCAGACAAAAGA
The DNA here is from genome assembly GCA_034699985.1 of Minunthozetes semirufus. Classification (NCBI taxonomy): domain Eukaryota; kingdom Metazoa; phylum Arthropoda; class Arachnida; order Sarcoptiformes; family Punctoribatidae; genus Minunthozetes; species Minunthozetes semirufus. The sequence goes on along the minus strand of JAQIXD010000660.1, from coordinate 7,167 downwards.
AAAGTCATTTGTTTTGAATGCTTTCAAACAATAAAAATCAAAAACAGGAAATCAAAGGCAAATCGATTCAAAAAATTGCATAACAGAGGGATCGGACTCTGTTTGAAGTGAAAGCAATAATACAATTGTATTAAACTTAAGAAAAGTGTAACAAAACTATAGATCAAAGCAATGCCGACATTCAATGAGTCTGACATTTAGTCATAAAATACTATTTCATTAATAAAATCTTTCTTAGAAAACAAATTAGTCTTAAAATAAATTCTGAATAAATAATAAAATTAATTCAATTAAATCTTTTTGTTATTTAAACTAATCTTAAAATTGAAATAAAATAAAATAATAATTAAATAATGACTAAACTATTACATTTACTATAATTTATATTACAAACTATTAAAATGAAATAAATGAGTCGAACCTCTCAATGGCCAGCATTTGCCAAAATCTCGGGAATAAATCGATGGATTTGAGGGATTTGGCCAATAATTGGATTTATTGACTGGACTCGAGCCAAGAATTGGTCGCCTGACCGACGGCTGTCTGACCAAAGTCTCGAAAAGTGATTCAAAACTAAATTTAGACATTTATGAAGATTCTTAAGATTGAAATTGAATTCAAAAATGAATTTTAAAATAACGTTTAAAGAGAGAGATGTGAACAGAACTGAGCGGAAGTGAAAGTCAAACCCTTCTGAAGACTTTTGAACAAAAACTGAATCTTTTATTAGACTTTCAATGAATTACATATCAGTCGATAATTGTTTCACTAAAGTTCAGGGAACCAATCATTGATTCAATGACAGTCTTATCAGAACAAAATAACTGTATTCCCTCCCCTTTCCCATGATTTTCAATGAGATATCAAATTACTATTACAGAAGACTTTTGGTTTTAAGACAAAGTTTTAATTACAATTAAAATAATTAAATTCATTTAAAGATATTATTTTAATTAAAATCATATTTTAGTTTTTGTTTTGAATAAAAGAGTTCTCATTTAGAGTTTGAAATATATTAATAATTAAAGAAAATAATCAAAAATATAGATATATTTAGAGATAATTATTCAAAGTGTTATGTATTTCATCCAAAGATTTGTCTCAAGAGTTGATGTTTTGAATGAAACTAATTTGCATTTTATTGCTTTTAAATCAAAAAGTTGTGATAAAAATGCGTTTTTTAGGTCAAAAACCTTTAAAAACATTTTTCATTATTTTTTATTTGATTTATAAATGAATTTTCAAAACTTTTATAATAATTGAATCGAAATGTTAAACAAGAAATCTATGAAATGCACCTAAATATTCAGTTCCTATTGAATCAGTATTCTTTTAGAGATTAAATGCAAGATTATTTCGGCATTTTATTGATATTTTTAAAGATAATTTTATACATTCAGTCATATTCATGAACCAAAAGCAAAACATTTATAGGATTTTTATAATTTTATTTTACAAATGAAAATCTGTTGTGCGATGAATAACGAGTACATTCTTTACAATTAATTTATAAATAAAATTATTGAACAAATTCTTAGATATTTTATCCCATAATTGATAACTAGATATAAGTATTGTCAACATTTATAATACAAATGTGAGCAACAAATAAGTTAATAGACATATATTTTTATATATCATATAATCAAATGGGATCTCCTCTTAAGGAACCCAATTGTGGTTAGCTCTGCCTTTTCTAAGATCCGAGTCCTCGTCGGGCGACTCTTCATTAGTATAACTAACATATCTGACAGCAGACTCGTTGAGGAGAGTCTGGTTTTCCTTACGACCGGGAGGTTTCTTCAAAATATACATCAATGGAGCGAATATGAAACATATGAAGGCTGTAGTAGTGCACAGACCACCGAAACCCAGCCATCGGACTAACAATCAAATGATTAGCATTTAATAAAACAAGAATTCAGAGAAGGAATGCCTATAATTCAAACCTAGAGTTCCAGAGAGTGCGGGTCCGATAGCAAAGCCCAGACAGAAAGCCACGTCTCCGATGGCATAAACACTGCCTATAAATCAATATTTTTGTGTAAATAATGACTTAATATTTAAATCAATTATTGATTTCTAATTATAAATGACATCAAAAATCAGATGCAAATTACCATATATTGAAGTATGTCTTATGTCAACTAAATAACCTAGATACACACATACACAAAAAAGTCCAATAAATATTCAATTAATTAAAGCGAAAGGTCGTTAGTGTATAATAAATACCGAGCATAGGCATCATCGAACTGTCCACCATTCCTATCATTAAAAGATGTTTTTAGAAGAAGTTTCAGAAATTATTCAAATATTTTCCTAAAAATGAGTTATTTTTGGAAAAAGTGTTTCAAACGAATTCAAAAACTTTTTCTCATTGAATCGATTAAAATAAATTCGGAATTAATTCTGAATTCAAATTAATAGCCATTAATAACATGATTGATGTCATACCGATCGCGAAGCCTATCATTGCGTTCGGTATAATCAAAGAGTTGAGACTCGACGCCAATGGTATCTAAAATTGGATCAAATTTAAAAACAAAAATCAATTGATTTTTAGATAATTATCGGAAAATAAGTAAAATTCTTACATAAAGTAATGCGATTCCGATTACAATCAGACCCACCATCGATGCCAACCACCTGACCATCAAATAAAGGCTTTAATAAATAAAATTCGCTTATTCTGTGCGCTGCATTACCTGCCCATCTTATGGCCTAATGGGCCAAAGATATTGGTTCCAATTAAATATGAAATGGACGCGGGTAGAAAGGCAGCCCCCTGTTCGAAATTAGATGACTTCATGGTGTCCATCATAAACAAGGGTAAAGAGGGCTCCAGAATAGCGATACCTAAATTGGCAAAAGTTATGGCACCGGCAGCCACTAAAATATATGGATCTTTTATTAGGGTCAATAACGAAGCGCCTTCCTCTTGATCTTTGGACACTGTTGGCTGTAATACTAGTAATTGGAGGCCTTCCATACGATTTAGTTGAAAAAGAGGGGAAATATTGAAAATCAATACTTTCTGTCATTTATTTGTGTTTTGAAATTGATTTGAATGAAAGAGATCTGAGACTCACATCCGTCCATAAGTGCCAAAAGAGCCAACACTACAAACGGAGAGCTTTTGCCGATAAATTCATACATCACACCACCAAATGGGGGGCCTATCAAAACACCTAACGCCAGACCACCCAAAGCTATAGCCATACTGTTTCCTGGGATCAAAAGAGATCAATTTGTTAATGAAAATTAATTCTGCTATAAATAGACTTTATAAAAAGCTTATCAAAATGTTATCATGCTAATAATCTCTCAAGTATTGATAAATTCTAATCAATGCCATAATAAATAATATTAAATTAAAATTTTGATTTTGTTCTTGATAAAAACATTATTATCACACATTTAATAAATATGTAGCACTTTTTGAGTTATCTATTCGAGGACTTATTCTAATCAAAAGTGTTGGAGTGAATTGAAATTAACTGTCAAAAAGCTATCAAAGTTTTTCCCATACTTTTCAGGTTTTCATCAAAATTCAAATAAAGAATACTTAAGAATATAATTAAAATTAAGATTAGATTCCACCTAATGGTCAGAATAGGAGCATGCTAATTTTTCCGTTCTCTAAATATAACCGCTTTAATCCGAATTGAATTAACTTTTATATTGTTTTTGAAAAAATTCATTTTCAAAGCGAATGATTGATCTTTGAATTAATGGAAGAAATCCAATACTTATGTCTTCTGAAGACATTCTGTTTATGTGCTGATGACCTGAATATGAGTTAACAATTCATTTAATAGTCAAATAACTTCTGAATCTATTCTCTGATTTACTAGTAATTCATATTTGAATATATATTTGAAGATCTATTGCAAGATGTGATCTATTGTGAGAATCCGTGTAAATGAAAACAACAAATAATTGGATGGTATTTGAAGTTCAATAAACAGTTGCCTTCATTTCTATAGAATTAGTGTTAATATTCTAATATACAAAAGATATGATTTTAACCTGATAATAGCCTATGCAAAACTAAATGACCTATTCTCGCATGTATTACATATTCATTTCATATTGGAATTGAATTTAATTGAATTTAGTCTTAAATTCGATTTTATTTTTGATTTCCAGTTCACTATTATATTGTTCCAAATCTAGAGTTCGTGTCAAAGGAAGTCATCTAATAATTGAAGACATTTTTCAAATCATCTTTCAATCGATATTAGATTGAAGTGAAATCTAGATCTCATCAAAAATTAATTGACTTTAACTCCAAAAATAAATTGAAAATTCGTGTAAAATATATGCAAATTATGTAAATTTTTGTCACTAATATTGAGTGATAATCAAAATTGAAAGGAGAAAAGACCTCTTTCACGGTCATCGGGGTATCTTTCAGCCAACATTCCCATTCCAGCAACACTAGTGAACGCGGAGCCAATGCCTTGGAGTGAACGAGCAAGGAATAGAGTGGGATAGGATGAGCCAATTGCGAAGACTGTCAATTATAGAGCAAACGAATTAACAATAGATTAGATGCAAAATATGAGATAATATGAGATAATTATATTTTAATTTCAATATTCGATATAAATTATAGGTTAAAGTACTCACTCATCGTAGAAAAGAATAGTAGTATTAGTCCGAAAAATAGTGGCCAACTGTACCCGATTCTGACCGAAAAAATGAAAATCAATTAAATTTCAATTAAATTAAGAGAAATCTTTTTTTAAAGGTATAGAAAAATAAAGGGACGAAATATTCTCCAAACACTTAAAGGAGTTTTAATGCTATTTATTATAAATGTTGTTTATTTTGAACATTTTAGTGGACTCTCTTAGTGTTAACCTTTCATATTTTCTTTTTTTTATTTCAAAAATTTATTGTCTTTAAGTAACTCTAAGCTCTCGAAGAAAAATAAAATACAAACAATAAATAGAAGTCTCTCTCTCTCTCTCTCTCCGCTCTTTTTTTAAGAGTAGTTTTTGATAAAATTTAAGAACTTTTATCTGTTTATGAAATGCAGTGAAAAATATTTATTAACTTTTAAAAGGAGTTGAGTTGAGCTCAACTGAACTTCAATTGTCTCGAAATGAAGGCTTTGAGTGAAGGAAACCTATTATTAGTGTTTTATTACTGTTATTTAATAAGCATTTGTGGATATATTTATATAATAATAACATAATTCTAAGGAAACTATGATTCTAATAGAACTTAATAGAACTCACTTGTTTGTGAGGGGGCCTACAAACGGATTAGTGATGGCCTGGACTATTGGCTTCGAGGCGAACATTATTCCGACCTCTGCGTTCTCGTTAATTAGCTCTTCGTGTCTTAAAACGTCTTCGGGTATCGGAGGTACTGTTGTTGGGGGTTCAGCAGTTGACGGTGGCTCTGGTGTTGTCGATAAGTCTTCCTTTTGTTTTTATTAATAAAAGATTGGATTCAGAAATAGCATAAAAATGGGTTATTATGAAAACCTTTTACAAAATAATAATGGATTTCAAACCAAAAGATTTTAAAATTGGGTTATAATAGAAGTGATGGAAAAGGAGTGAAAAATAGAGGGAATTCTAGGAAATCAAATTTACTTCTTCTCGGTTGCATTTTTCATCCCTATTTGGTGACTGTTGTCTATTCTTAGCCGAAGTAATATAGGGCAACAAATTTGCGGATTCGCTCATCTTTGCGTCCAATTTCCTATTGTACACCTGTATTGGCGATGGACTCGAAGTTCTCAATGTCTCATTTAAGACAACCATATCTTTTTGATGGTGGAGTTCGTATAGAAATGCCGGTATTATTGGTACTACAATTATTAAACAAAATTATATGGATTACTCCTGAGTTAAGTTTCCATTAAAATCTAATTCATTTTCATAATAGAGACACACTTTTCATATGCTTTTATAACTCAATTGTTTTCTAATTCTCATTATTTGTGTTTTTGTTGGATAACTGTCTTTAACTTCATTTGACTCCAATTGTATCCCAATTTTGATTTCTAAACTCATTTTTCTCTCACGAATTGAATTCCTGAAGAATTATAATATAAAATGTATTGTAATTATCATATCTTTCCATAACTTAGATCCTAATCGAAAGGAAGGCTATGTTTTCTCAGAGGAAATATACTCTTAATTAAAACAATTATCGAAGTAATTAATTTATGCTTTGGACTCTGCCTTCGTGTAATCCCTATCGCAATGGGAATACCTCAGGTTGACCTCGACATTAATGCAAATTAAGAGATAGTTCCAATAATTCAATCAAAATTGAAGATCAGTCGGACATTGATTTTAAATAACCTTAAAGGAAGTCTGTGTCGAGTCTTCAATATAAGAGTCAATAATCTCTAAGATCACCCCTGAATTAGTTGTCAATTTGTGATAAATTCAGAGCAAAATCTTTTAACCAGAACTATTTACATAATTTTGACGACAATTTTTAATTAAACATAAACTAGCTATTTATTTATTTACATTAATATTGCATTAAATATCATTTAAAATATATTTCGGTTATAAAAAACGAATTCTGGGAAACTTTTTTTGGAATAAAATTGACTAAAATTTTATTTTGCTTCAAATGAATGCATCATTTGATCTAATTTTCACTGGAAATACATATTCATAAAAAGGATTAATTTGATTTAGTGACAGCACCTGAACTAAAAAGCAAACTTCTGATTCACATTAATTTTGATACTTTCAAAAGTTAATCAATTGATCTTGGTGGAGTGATCCACTAAAACGAATTACACATTAATTTGTGATAAACAAGTTCCTCCTAATTTTGATCCTATAATTGAAATATGATTTTTAAGTGAACTTGAGATGAGTTTTTAGCCTCCGGTTATGTGATCTTCGAAGAAGATATTTAAATGTTTGAAAACTTTATTAATATTTGAAAATTGAGAACAAATCCAGAATTTAGAGGAAATTAAATTAAATTTTTCAATCAATGTATTAATAATCGATTGATTGAAAACTTTTGAGAAAATTGAGTTTTAAATGAAAATTATTTGAAAATCGAAACATTAATATCGATTTTAGCCTTATTTAGATCGAAATGTAGTGAATTTTCGGACGAATTGCTCGACTAATAAGTATTCAAGGATTCGGATTAATTAGAAATTAAAATCTA
>JAQIXD010000659.1:0-22663 GCA_034699985.1 Minunthozetes semirufus | reverse complement strand
CCCTCTCTCTCTCTCTCTCTCTCTCTCTCTCTCTCTCTCTCCACTCCTACTCTTCATTACTCAGTTTGAAAGACTTGAGAGTTTCAAAAATGTGAGTCTAAATGACTTAATGTAATGGAAATACAGAAAAATTTCTTTCATTTGGTGTTTATTTCTCTTTTATGACTTCATTTGTAAAGAAAATCAATTCTATTGGTATTCATGGCATTAATGAAGAGCGATAGACATTTGACCATGCTATTGCTATTGGTATTGCTGTTGCTATTGCCATTGCTTTGCCATCATTATTTTATCAGATGAGCCTGTGTTTGTTGCTATTAAAAATTTATTGGATTCTCTCCGGAAATAATTACTTTTCTAAGAGGATATCCAAGACTACTGATTAGCTCAAAAAAATGAACTCATCTGTAATAATTATAATATTATCATGATTCAAATTATAGTAATTTTTGACATTAAATTAGAATTCAATATTAATTTCAGTTAAATATTCAAAAAAACCAAATTATTGGTCAAACATTGTTTGATTAGAGAGGAGAGGAGTGACACACCCGACCCTAAACCCAAAGCAGACACTAAATGACTAATTACAGCAAATTAAGTCCATCGCACAGACAAAACGCACAGCTTATTACTGTACTCGAGTACTGTACTGTAACATCTCACCCATCGATCAGGCTTTAGGTAAATAGAGTTGATTTTTGCTGAAAATTGATATCATTATTATACAGAAGAATAACAATAAAATATATTTCAGCTGTAAATACCGCTCAGCAAAAGGAAGGGCTTAAAAATTATGATAAAATATTCTTGAGATGACTTTTCACTTAGTATTTCCATTAATATAATACTCCTTATAAATGATATATATTTTCGAGTCTCGGAATCGCAAAAGTGTTTGATAAGTTTTATTAATATTTCTTATCTTTAGTACAGAAATACTCTTAAGACTCAACTCTTATATTACTATTAAATGTTATTTAATATAATATTAACGTTAAATATATTACACAATAATAATAACGACAATAAACTCAAACAAAGTTTGAATAAAAATTGTTTTCATTAAAATTTATCTGAATTTTGCCTAAAATATGAAAAAAGCATAAAATAATATTTGATTTACTCCCGAAGTAAACCTTTTTTTAATTTTTATTCAAATTATTCAAAAGATTTAATTTTATTTTCAAAATATTATTTTGAATATTAAGTTAAAGATAAAAAGAACCATAATATACAAAAACATCAACAACACGGCCATTAAAATGATACACAGCTTTTCTGGGATTTTAAAAAGTGCTATCAAATTTTTGTTCAGCTTCAAATATTCTGAATGCCTTATAAATATGATTTTCAAAAAATAAATCATATTCTTATTATTGTTTTCATACTTTCATTTATTTTCTTCCAAATCTACTCAATTTTCAATTAGATATCAGAATCAGTTTTTCAAATGATAAATACAAAATATATGGTTACTAATGAACTAAAATTTGATGATGCTCATTTTAATCACATTACAAATTGGACATGGTTCAATGCAATCAAAAGAATTTAGGCAAAACCTGTTCATAACTTAAGATAGTATTTGATCAACAGTTGAGTTCAATTTTTATTTACATTTTTCCCATTAATTTAATTATTTATGGTTTGAATTAAAAGAAAAATCTTATAAAATATTTTTGCATTGAATATGAATTGGAATAGGATTTGATTATATGGTTGTGTGAGGCGCAGGTGTATTAGGAGTGGGGCTGCAAACTGAGCTCTCACTGTAAACAGAAATGAAAGGCCCGGCAGACAAACCATTGCGATCAGTAGTGTTTGCGCTGATTCTGTGTTATCTCTGAGAAACTCTTTTTCGACTGCAGTGCTCACAAACATCGCAACGGAGTCTCCTTTCAGTCGTCAGTTTGAAGTAGTTTTGAGTGAATTTTTTCTGTTTTTCGCTTTGGTTTTGACGAACAGACTCTTCACTGACTAAACATTTCGACAAAAGAGAGAATAAAAACTTTTATATTGTAGTTATTTTAGACGATTTACTATTGACTTCATCTATTCGTTTACTTCTATTCTCTTCATTATTCTCCTGCGAATCGACTGAATATTTATTATACACTAATTGTGTGTATATTTTGCTAAACTCTTTGTGAAAGAGATCCACAAAATACATAAAATCGGAAAAAGTGAGCAAAAGTTGCGCTTATTTTTCCAAACTTTTCATCTGATGGTTGAGTGTTGAGAGTCAAGTGTTTGCAACAAAATCTACTGAAAATTATTTATTGTTTTATTGTTTTTATAGAAAAAAGTTATTAATTAACGAATAAAAAGTGTATTCTGTTTGAGTTATGAAATAATAAATTTAATAAATGAAAAAATATTTAATTATAACTCTGAGTATTCGCCCGAAACAGGAGGTCTGTTGTTCAGCCCTATGATGGCTCATAATTAAGTTTAATTAAACTTATTCTGTGCTATATTTTGCTTATTTGTGAACAAAATAGTCTACTTTTACCACAAAATAACTTCTAATGGATTAATAGATGTCTTTCACTCAACCACTCAAAAGGTAAGAGCGAAACAAAAAATTCAATAATAATTTTAATATCGTATTCTATGATATTTCTGTCCGATGTTTTTGATAGAAAATCATGTCTTTCACTCACTTCCCTAACTTTTGACTATAATATTGAAGAAGAGTCTCTTCTTTTGCAAGAATCAATTTTTTCTTGCATTAAATCCGGAATAAATTGCATTCTTTTCTATATTCAATGGTATATATGTTTTTGTTTGACTGACAACTAAATTATAAAAGTGTTAGCAAACTGTCAAACAAGTGATGTGTTGTTTATGTTATGACACCAAAAGTATTGGTCATCTCTTTGACAAACATCAGCAGTGAAAGAGCGAGAGTCTATAAAAACGATAGACAACTGAATAGAATATTATTCTGTCCTCATATTTACATAGCTCTGGCATCTGTGCGCTGTCTATCGCTAGAGTCCTCTTCCATAAACTTCTTATTAAATCTTACGTCCAATTAGTGCGAGAGATATGATATATAAGATAAACACAATTCTCAGACGACATATAATCCAAGACTCGTTACAACCACTCTTACAGCGCTATTCTGAGTCAAAGCCCAAGTAGTTTAGTCTTTGCATTTGATTCTCTGTGAAACTTCTTTTCATAACAATTATCTCATATTTTTGTCGCTCTTTTGTATTTCATATTTTTTGTTCAATTCCTGTCTCTCAACACAACTTGTCTCCGATGTGCTGTGCAATGAACAGCACAACTATTTCTTATTGCAAAAGGTTTTTAGCAATTTTTCAAAACCCAATTAATTTTAACCAAAAAAATAAAACAAATGGAATGATTCAGTTGTTATATCAATATTTTAGTCTTTTTTCATATTTTGTTGCATTAAAAAGATAGATATGGTATATCCAACCATTTTACTAGTGTGTTATGCTTATGCCTATGCCCTAGATCAATAATCTGAATTTCAATAATAAATTAAATTAATTTGTGGCAAAATATCTCAATCAGATATTTGTTCGTCTAATTATTCTTAAGACTTGAGAGATGTCTAATCAATTTTGGGAACAAATTATTTAAGAACACAATTCTATTGAATAAACCGATGAAAAAATCATGTTTTATTATAAGCCTAGAAATCGGCCGTTCCTTTCAACACATTAATGACCAAGATCCTGTGATGATGTGACTAACAAAAACCAAACTCGTAATTGATTTGATCAGAAATAAGTCAATATATTATTATTGTTAAGAAAAACAACACTTCCTTTATCTCAGTGGCAAAGTCACCTGTTCCCATTTGAACATAACAATATCGCCTAAGGTAAGATCACCCAATTTCATTTGGAGTGTAAATGATCTTGCCACTCGCACAGTCATCTTCTGAAAGCAAGAAATCTTTGATTCTCTCTCATTCTTGAGCTCTCCCTCTCCTTTATGTGGTTCCCTTTTTATCTGCTTCATGTCTGGCTGTCTCTAATTGTGTGAGCACTCGATTTCATGGTTTCTTCTTAGGGTTGAGTTTTGTATCACTTCTTTCTCGATGAATACAATTCTCTTTTCGGTTATAATCAAAAGCCATGAAATTGAAAGACCGACTGATATTTGAAATAAGAGTAGAGAACCAAAAGAAAAGCAAATTCCTTGTGATTTGTGGTCCAAAAGCCTTAATTTTCTTCAATCCCTTACAATATTTAATCCATTTATTGTCATTAAATACTTTAATCACTTTAATCAATTCAAAACCGCTTTTTCTTTTGACAAATGAATAAATTATTTTTAATTACGAGTCATATATGAAGTGTTACTCAGAAAACCCATTAAAACTTCAAATTTAATTAAAACTCAATATTAATTATTATTACTAAAAATAACAGACATTTTTCTAATTAAAAAATTTCCATTTTGGCTATTCTTCACTATTTGTTGACTAATAGTTTGACTAAAATTGTTTTAATTAAAAGCATTTGGTTTTTAATAATTATTTTTGAACATTAATTAGTTGTTCACAGATGTGTTTCTACATACTCCAGCTCTAATTATTCAATTGAACATGCTCTTTTTTAATTTTGCTAAATTTATGTTTCATATCTGTCCTTAAAACCATTAGAAATATGGCCAAGGTAGTGTTGGAAAACAGTCAAGAATATTAACAAATAAGTTGATATAAAATTTTTCTAAATAAACTTCAATTTATGGATTTAATTATGTCTCTCATATCAAATAAACGAATAATTGCTTGATTTAGAGTAATTCATAAACTATGGAAATTCATTTGAGCCATAAGCAGAAATGCAATCGATAATTGGCCTTAATTATTTCCGAGTACTTTTGGGAACGCCCACTCGTTACCCAGTCGTAGCCCCGGCTGTAATTTAAGTGCTATTCACCACATTTCCATCGATGAATCAAAGTTATCCTCATCAGGCTATCACACACTACTCTAATCTAATCTTTGACTTTTGCCAAAAAAAATTGATGTCATGTGTATTGGACTGCATAGGACTGGGATCTAATTGTCCATAAATGTCTGTTTCTTTAGACGACTCTACGGCAACTGAATAAAATCGTCTGCCATTCCTCTTATTGCTAACTCCTTTCCGTTTCGACCCTTTTTTATAGTCAATTAAATTGAAAAATAGAGTAAAAATAAAAACCATTTCTTTCCGTAAATTCTTAAATAGATTTATAAAAAAGTTTAGAATAAGAAAAGAGTCATAATTTTAAAGATAAGTCAAACAAACAAAATGTTAGATATTTTGCGCTAAAATACCGCTATTTTTGAAATTTATTGAATAGAAAAAAGATTTCCATTTGGGATGAAAGACAGCACTTCTTAGAATAGAAGAAAAGTTTGGCGAAAAATTTTCCATCCATTGATTCCCGTATTTAACGCCAAAATGTATCTGAACTGAACATTACACCGACGGCAGTCCACTGCTCCAGAGTACAGGGCTGTAATGAACCAGAAATTAGTTCACAGTTTATTCTCATCGCTATTTGTACAGTAGTTTTGGTGATGAATGCAATTCTCAATAAAGGCTTTTATTTTTAGGCCTTTTCTAAATGCCTTTAAATGAGATTTGAGTCTCGATTTGAAGAGTATTTCTATTGCATATAACAGACACACAGAAAAAACATGAGCATAAAATAAAATGAAAACCAGGAATGAACAGGACGTACACTCTATTAAATAAATATCTTAACAAAAATATTGTTTAGATATAAAGATGATGCTATAAATTATATAAAAGCCTCATAAACTCTCTATCAAATTTTAAGTCTATAATTTTCTAGTTTAGATACATAAAGTCAGTCTCAATCATTATATCCCTGGTTATCCCAGAATAAAGCTAATGTTGAATACGTTTTTCTGTTATATTCTTTGAGGATAAAAGACTTCTCCACTAATTCTCCTAATGTTTTGTAAAGTAATTCAATACTAATTTTATATGAGTTGAAGATTACATGTCAAGTGAGTGCACAGAGCTCTGGCGCAGAATAAATATAAAGTTTAAAGTCTAGAAAAACTCAATCAACAAAATAGCTATAATGGGTGACATTTTAGACCACTTCGGGTTATTAGAGCTAAAAACAGGAAAAATCTATTTATGCCTCAAAACAAATCGCTTTTAATACCGAAATTCGTTTTTACTTCACATAAAAACTTTTGAGAATAGTATTCATTAATTATTCATAAATTTGTTTTTTATTTGTTGTTCCGCAAAGTCTTCAAACATTTTATACCATATATGAGAGAGTGAGGGGGAGTTATTGATTAATTTTTTTCCTGAATTTTAAACTAAATAAAAGTTAATCAGATTTGGGAAAAACTTAAGTGAATATCCATAGAAAGTTGATTTGATATTTTGTAACCAAAACACCTTTATATTAAAAAAGGTCGGGGAGAAAAGTAAACAGTAGGCAATGATTGAGCATTGAACATCCCTGATTATAATATGCCATAAAAACGTATTTTTGTTGTGGATTTAAATTAACGTTAAATGTTTAATGAGATTTGTTTTCAATATAAAGATTTTTGTTTTTAACTCATTTTACAAAACAGTTTATTGAAAAATCAATTTCCAAAATAAAAAAGTGTCTGCAATATATTTCAGTGTTATTTAGTTGGTGTAGTTGCTAGTGTTGCTAGGGTAGTTTGTTTTCTCACGAGCTTTCACTCATTTATAAAGAGAAATCCGGCACTAAATTCGCTACTTTTGATGGTATTAAACACTTCCATCCAGTCCTAGATTAATTATCGCTAAACCTTTAGAGAAATGAGCTAAAATGAGCTTGCTCACTATTGAAATAGACAGTCACTAATCTATTCAGTGATGGAAATCGCTTTTGAATCATTAGATGTGTAAAAGTGATTGAATTGCGGAAAATCGGTCGATCGCTGGCTTGTCGTCAAATACAGTAAACATAATGTTTCATAAGAGGAAAGCCTTCAGGAAATCAGTAACCGAAGAGTGAGATGTCATCTCTGCTAAGCTCATACTCTTTAGCTCATAAACACATTCTGTGCTGTGCTCTGTCTCCGCTCCAAAAGTATTCATAATTTCCAAGTGATTAATGCTATCAAAACTATTTTCTCTTGAATTCAACACTAATTGGCTTTTAGTCCAACTAAAACTCATTGCGAAATAAAACTCATAAATTAAGATCAAAATATATTACTAGTAAATAAAATACGGAATAATATATTGGATTGTTTGTCACGAATAACATGCAAAAACTATGAAAAAATTTTATAATGAAATAAATGCTAAAATCAGATAAAAAATCTGATAAAAGATAATTTTAATTGAGTTTTGATTATATTCTGAATATAATTCCAACACTTTTTCTGTACTTAATTAAGAGTTTTCAAAAGTGGTCTACAATTAGAACTAAAGCCAAGAACTAATTATGTTTGCTTTAATTCCTGTATAACTGTTTTTCATTTAATTTAGTCAATGGAAAGCATATGATTTGGTCACAAATGACGAGAGAACTAATTATTTTGTTTTTCTATCAAATTAAACGTTGAATTTCAAGCTTTTTTCTTGTGTGGCCCTTTCGGCAGTCTTTCCTCTCATTGTCGGCTCCTAATTATGACTTACACGAGTCGCTCGATTATTATGTCTATACGTTGAACTCCAATGGGTTTTTATGGGTGTTGTAGTTGTGCTCCTAACGAATCACGTCTTACTTACAGTCATAACATCAATATTTTGCCGAAAAGTGTTTCAAATGATAACTTATATGAAGTATCAGAAGATTTATTGACCGAACGGCTCATACAATAAAAACATGCACTTTATATACACTGTTCTTATTGTAATGTAATGTGAATTAATGCTATCAAGCAATCAATGGAAAAAAAGTTCATCGCTCACTCTCTACTCTCGGCACTGGCCTATTCTGTGCTCTTTCGGCGCATAAAAAGCTCTGACAACAAATTTATTCTCTTATTATTGTCTGCTTGTTATGAATGGCGTGAGAATTGAGTTGTTTTCAACAACATGTGAACCAGTTTTTCAATTAGCCATTTGAGTGGCCGTCCACTCGCTGCCAAAGAATAGACATGATCACCACCATCATGGGCTTGTCTACAACCATTTCTTCTTGTTTTTCTACTCTAAACGAAGAAATGTTTGGCTTTTATGATAAATATGAAGAATTTCCGCCTAGATCATTCCTCATTGTGATAACCCCTTTCAAAACCACTCAAGATGATTTTTTCTCGCGGATCAGCTCCTGCCTGTGGCTGCACACACATAGTAATGCACTTATAATAATAAATACATTTTCTCTTTCATATCATTTGAGACCAATTTATACGCCTTTTATTTCGCTCCAAATCTTAGTCTTCTTTGAAATTTTCATTCATTTTCTTGTTTTTCTGATTAATTATTTTTTTCTGATGTTTGCTCTTCCAGTGGTCTCTAATATGGGGCGGAAACACATAATTCTCTCCACTGAATGGGTATTCCTACGGGATTTCAAAAACGATCCAATTCTCGACTCCTGTATTACTCTCAATGAACCGAATCTTTAAAAAGAGAAAATTTAATGACTTTTTCATCAAATATTAAATCAAATAAATGTCTGAAATGTTTTCAAATATTTTATGGGTTTTCACTTCATTTTTCATAACAACTATTCATTTATTCCACTTTTATTTTATCAGAAGAATATTCTGAATATATTCTGGATTATTTCAAATTACCCCTTAGAGAGGCATAATGTTAATAACCCTGATAAACATCTGCTTAAGTTCTCACTAAATCGCGTGATTTCTAATCAATAATTTATATGATAAAACTTGAATTTATTCATTGAATTCACCTTGCTCAACTTGTTTTACATGTAAATTAATAAAACAATATTCCGATCATTAATTAATGTTTACCTATTTTTGTCAGTTTGTCGCAAAACAAACATGTTACAAACAAACAAACAACTGAATAATAATGATAATTATAGCAAGTTCATTAATTATTCAATGTGGATAGAATTGCATTTATTTAAATATGACAGTGAAAATAGTTCTGTGTTTTCACTGCCTAATCAGTTGCCTCTTTTTTACATGAAAAGTATTTAAAGAAGTATCAATTGAATCCAAATAAGAAAATGAGAGCTAAATATTTATGGTTGAAAATTTAGCTTATTTTCCAAGTTATTTAGAGTGGAAAAGATAAACTAGATTTATATGATCGAGTAAAATGACATTTATTATATAGTCTCAGAAAAAAATAAGATTAAATTTTGGACTCAATTACAAAATATTAGGTAAAAAAGAGGATAAAAATCCTTTTAAAGGAACTAAAAAATTCATCGATTGTGTCGTTTCGTCGGAAAATACGTTGGGTTAGTCTCTACTCTAGTAATAGATTTTATTTGATTTCCAAATTAGATGAATAACTCCCAGAGCTCTGCACAGGCAAAACATATCAGAATAAATGCTTTAGAAATTGGCTAAAAATCAATAAAATTGGGCAAAAAAAAATCCTTTCTGTTATTTCAAACCATTCAAATATAAGTAAAGACATTTCAAAACTGATTTTTAAAAAGTCTTTCTGTGGATAAAAGAAATTTAAATGTATTTAACAAATAAATTGAATTTTCAAATATCAATCCAAAAATAAGTTAAGTCTAACCTCTCTGTCAAATGTCAAATATCAGAGCTAATGAAAATATAATTTATCAATCTCATTTTTTCAAATCAAATTCCATGAAATATATATTTAAGAGATAAAAATAAACCAACAAATATTAAAAATAGAAATGGTAACCTAGGTAAATAAAAAACTATCGCTAAGATGTGGGCTTATGAATAGCTATCCTTTGAGATCAATATATTTTCGTTTCTTTAAACCGAATAAAAACACATAAAAGTTGTCGGTTTAGATATTTCTTTTAACTAAATATTATTTTCTTTGAATTTTCAATAACTTTTTTACGAATATCCAGAATCAATAAAAACAAATTCAATATGGCTTATGGTCATTCCACCCAAATGATCATTTTGCATTAGCACTACCCCTTTGGAGCACAGGTACTTATTATGGATGCTTCAAATGTCTAAAAAACTCATTCAAAAACAATCAATTTTTGTGACCAAAAGCTTTCCATTAGAGGCTATTATTATTATATTCACATGAAATTTGAGATTAAAATAGAAACCAAGTGTTATGTCAGCTGTCGGTGGAGTAGATAGCACTGGGATATAGGGGACAGAATCAGCAACTTATTGATAAGTCCGGTCATGTAATTGAAACGTTGAGAAAATTTTTGGCTCCAATGCCTCACATAATCAATAGGTTTTATACTTGATTTTCAGTTCAATCTCTGCCTCTAATGTAATGTCTTTTTTCAACTATTTTTAATTCCTTTCTTTTATAATAACAGTGTTTATAGTAAAACCAAAGTATGTTCTCAGTATCCCTTCCTATTGAAAATGTTTCCACCATATTTAATCAATACAGTGGTATCTTTCAAACCTTTAAAGATGTTATTTCTAAGAAATCTAATCTATGAATTGAAAACAAAATTCTTTGCTTTTGAATCAACTGTTTTGACAGGAATTTATTATAAATTACTTTTATATAGAAATGGAATTATATAATATCAATATCTCTGTCTCTCTCTTGTTTAAGTTCATAATTTCTGTGAATATCAGGTAATTATTCACTTTTCATACAATGAATCTCTATTTTAATGGCAAAAAATATATGTACTTTTGAGGCCAAACGCAAAAAACATTACATAATATTATTATTCATAGTATGCATGACTTGCGTGAGTTCACAATATTAACGATCGCACAGACCGTAGTCTTCAATGAAAGTACCGTTTAGTAAGATATGTACATTTTCTCAATAATCTTGCAGATTCTTAAAAAAATGTAATCGTTTTTTTTCTTCTTTTTTATCTATCCTTTGAAGAGACAGTCTTTGTTTCAAAGAAAGAATTTCTTACATTTTATTAAATTCCTCACAAAATTGTTTTTCTCTTTATTTTGCTCTTGTTTTTTGTTGAAAATAGTACCATGATTTAATGATTTATTGAACAGATCCTTGTCCTCAATATAATCTCAAACTTTAAGATTGAGATACGAATCTAAAATTTTCACCCTTACTCAAATAATATTAAATAAAATAATATTGTGAATTTACACGGAGATCAAAGACCTTCCTAAATACAGGTGTAAATTTTTAGCCCCTTATTATCTTGCTTATCGAGTTATATGAGGCACTAAATTTCAAAATTATCAGAATGATAAATATCACTTTAGTGAACCAAAATAATGTTCATTTAGTTTCTATGAGAGCCATAGATTTAAATCATATAAATGGCCAAAAATATTACAAATAAAGCCCTAAAAACAAAACCCATTTCTTTTGTTATAAAAAGCTGTAGTAATGGAAGAATTTAATATCAAATGAATGAATAAAATGTAGATTTTTACACCAATTCCCGGGTTTTTGTAGCGATGACTGTCACAAAAAACATAAGTATTTTAATACAATTTGAATACTTATGCAAATGAATGGAGAACTGACTCGAGTTGTGCTCACATTTAAGCCAATAAAATTAAAAATAAATCCAATGCTGAAAACCAATGGAGAGAAAAAAATATTTTGTCAAATCAGCAAAACTGAGTACATATAAACAGAAATTTCGCAAAACAGGGGTGTCCAGGGGATCATCATTTATGTTGGATCAAACAATTTATCTTGAATACCCTCTGAGGAAAAGCCTGAGATATTTTAAGCTGGAGATGATTAAATTTTTACCGCCGTTTCCTTTTGTTTGTTTGCCTTAAGCATATTTGCCTTAATCACATACAAGCGTGACCATCGCTGATCTATAATCCATGTAAATTTTTTTCACTTAACTGTAGACCAATTTTTCAATATTCTGTGTATATATTGTGTGAATTCAAATTTCAATTCTTGCTTTTCATGTAATGTTTGTCTGAGTTTTGAATTTCAATAGTTTTCCAATCGATTCATTCAACACATGCTGTGATTCCTTTTAGCCTTTGCCTTATGTTATGGCCTGATCTTTCTTTACTCAATTTACTTTTTCTCATTTTCAGGTCAGAAATACACTTTATTTTAAATAATTTATTTGATTTTTCAGGAATCGGAATATTGAAAAAGAAAATTTTAACAAGATTAAATTGAATTTTTTTTCTTCGAACATACATGTCATTCCAAAAATAGTTCTCAAAGCATAAACTGTGTTATTAGTAAACTTATAACCAATTACATTTTAAAATTATTAGAAAAATACCTAAACCAATTATAAGTTTGAATAAAAATGTCAACAAACCGTAAATTTATAATTTTTATATATTTTTATTTACAAATGTCAACTATTGCCTGATCAGTTGACGGAGGCACTGGGGTAAAACGATTATAACTTGTAAAGTTATAAATATTTTTTGAAGAAATTTTAAACGAAAGGTAAAGACTATATACAGAAGAGATTATATTTGTTAGAAATTCCGTACACCCCCTTAACACCGATCAACTAGACCTTACGTCTGATACTCTTGGTTATAGACTGTGCAAACTTATTGGCCACACTTTTGCTCACTTCCAAACATATGTTTGTGAACTCTTCGAGATTTTTGGGTGTCTTAGGTCTCTTAGAGTAAACCGCTTTGCAAAGCGACAAAAATTTTTCAATAGGGCGGGCCTGAGGAACAGCCGGCGCATTTTCCTTCCATTCAATATATTCGATATTATTGGCATTCAAACAGTTTTTAACGATATTCGCGTAGTGTATCCGTGCCATGTCTGGCCAAAACAGTACCGAACTATTCAAATGATGCTTTCTGACGAAAGGGATCAGTATTTTCTCAATACACTCAGTTTTGTATTCTTGGCAGACAATGTTCCCATTTTTATGTAGGGTTCTGACACATTAATTAAAAATATTTCTTCACTTAATGGATAATTTCTGGGGTGTGCACACTTATTTCCGGTCCGAAAAGCTGTTTAAACTCATAGGAACCCATTTTCTCATATCTTTTAATGATATTATAAATGGTTTGACGGGGTATTCCCTCCTCCCGAAAGTGGCAAACAGTTTTAAATTTATTCAGATTTGCTTCATTGACACAGAATTGCACAACTTTTTCTGGGAATAACTCTTGTTTAAGTCTTTCCATCACTTCATGGTTAAATTAACGATAATTATAATTATACCCGAAAAATATCTAAGAACTGTGGATCCAATTAGACCTATGTTCGACAAAAACAATACAATGAGTCGCGCGCGACATGCATTCAAACACAGTGCCTCCGTCAACTGATCAAGCTATAGTTTTTGATACATTTGGAGGGCGTTACAGCACCTATCTAGGATTAATTATTACCTTGTGAAATTATGAAAAATTTAATATTTGAATTTAGTTTCAAAATTTATCTATTTTTTAAATGAACACAACCAAATCAATTTGATATTAAAATCGTTTTAATTAATTAATTTACGAAAATATAATTTATTTTAAAAATTAATTATCAATTAATTATCAAATATTTCCAGTTTTGTTGAATTATTTCCATCCATAGGAGGCTATTCAAAAATTAAAGAGAGGTTATTTTTTCAGTTAAGCTCGCTATCAGTATTAAATCTGACCTGGTCACAATTGCAATAACTCCCACCATGTCCATTTTTACACCATTCTTTACATAAATCACTTTGGGATTGAACGGCCGATTCCTGGTATGTCCTCCCTCTGACTTGACTTTCGAAAGGAGCGGCACAAGAAAACCAGTCATTCGATAGTAAACAAAATAAAAACAAATAAATTATTGATTTTCTCATATTTTTATAATAGGGACTGATTTTTATATAATTTCCAAAAAATATTTTTAAAAATTTGACAAGCTCACAAACTTATATAAAGCTTATATACAGCTGGAGATTTGATTAAAATCTACGTGAGCAAAATCACCCATTGTGATTTACAGGAGATCAAACTGATTTTGTTGATTATCATTTAGATAAGTCTCCTTCGTAATTTTCCACTGGAATTCCATAGAATATCCTATGGTTATATTGACTCATGAAAATTTATAAATTTTTAATTGATTAAATTGAGAAGTTCATATCTTGGTGGTGAATTTATTAAGACCCAGTTTGTTATCTTCACAATAATTCAATAAAAACCAAAATTCAATTAAAAGTTGTTTTTCTGGAAAAACATTTATCTAATCAATCGGTTTGTGGACCACAGAGTAAAAAGAGATAAATTTTAATCAATAATTTTGATTTATTTGAGGCGTTTTCACCAGTTTTTTCACCGAACGTATCGTAGTCTTATCTGATTTTATGGAATTGTGCAAGATAGACCATATTTTTTCTCACTCTATTTACTCCCACACTGTCGTAAAGCGCCGACAATTTGACAGATTTTTTTTTGAATCAAAACTTATATTACATTTGAGTTCAGAGAAATATTTTTCGCATAAAAATGATATTTTTTTTCACAAAAATTATTCAACTCATGTGTTGCTGACAGACGTGTCCGCGGATTATATTCAGCACAGAATAATAGTCAGTACCTCAAACTCACTTTTTTCATCAGTTGAGTGCTTGAGGCAGTGCTCACCCGTTTCGGGTCAGCTCTGAACACAAATAGGAGTCCTTTCCTGAGGAAAAATTCATCAAAACATCAAAAACTATTTCCTTTACTCTTATTTTTGTCTTAAAACTAATCAAATTTGTCTTCCGTTCGGTATTAAAGTCTCGATCAGAGTTGAGCTCAAATATTGGTCTTTCAATGGCCTACTGTTGACATAACACCGTTTTTTACAACAGAAATATCAATAAAAACAGCAATAAATCAACATGATACAAAATTATCAAACATTCTCTTTTTGTTTTATTCAAGAGACACATTAATTTTGATTAAACAAATATTTTCTAACTTCATCTAAAACTTGATCGTTAATGCAAGGTCATCGTGAAAAGCAAACACACTCTCAATCATTAAATATTTTGTACTTGCCAATTAAATTTTATTCAATGAATTTAATCTTGTAAAACTATTTGACATTTTCAAAGTTTCGATTGCTATTTAAATTTTGATTGATACTCTAGTGGTAATCACTAGAATTTAAATGATTTTAATGCGAATTTTGTAATGATTAATGAATGATCTAGTAATTTGGGAGTCGAAAATTATTTTAATAGATGATTAGAGTTCGTAAAATCATTGAATTATTTCTTCTCTCTCTAAACACTCCTTAATCTTAATTCAGATTCTAAACGAGTATATGACTAACGAGCAGTCATTCTCAGAATATAAGTCATAAAATACAGAATATTCTTGGCTTAAGGCCTGAGCTCATGACTCATGACATTGTATTTCATATTCTAATCGTTACAGTGAAGAGTCTGATGTTATTCAATAGTTAAGTCGACTCCATATTCACTGTTATTATAATATAATATATAAAAGAATATTCTTATCAATCGATATATAAATATATGAAATACTCTTTATTTGAATATAAAATTTATTATGAATTTCATCAAACGTTTCTTTATTTCATTGCATTCGACACACATTTCATTGCATTCAAATACAAATATAATTTTGTTTTTATACCATTTTGTTTATATTCCTATTTCTCGTTAATTCAATCCTTTTTTGTTCGCAATATTTTTTCATTTGGCCCTTCCTTTCATTCTGGGCTCTTCTGTAAATATTTGGTTAGTTCTCAAAATTATTTAAATGAATTCTTGGTCTGTTTATTCTTGTTTGTTGTTGTAGTCAATCAATGAATTAAAAAACAATTTCGCTCAATACATGTTTTGAGGGAAAAAATAGGTCAATCAATTCCTTCGATCAATTCTTAAACTTAAGTAAATTTCAAGGGTTCTCTCCTTTCGATCAGAGTTTCAATGTTTTCAATAGATATCAATAAACAAATGAATAAATAAAATCATTTTTGAAAAGGATTTTGATTTTGATTAAAAACAATTGAATAATATATATAACTGAAAATTATTGGATTATTTCTCCCATAATGGGATTTATTGTATTGTTTTGGGTAATGGGTTTCATACGATCATAAAATTTTAATTTTCACATTCAATGCGATATTTGTGTGAATTCAGGAAACATTCAAATTATAAGTCTCTGAATAATTCATCAAAAATTGTTCTCAATATTTACCATTTCTATTATTGTATCAAAATTAGCAAGATTATCCCATTTGTAGTGATATACGTAAGAAGAGGCCAATGCCATTATTACCCTGAAATTTTAATTAAGATTCCAGACATAATATATCAACCGATGTCTGGTATATCAGTGATGTAACAGAGTGTTACTCCATTTAGATTTTATCGAATACAATGTATTATTTTGGAATTTAATCATGGTAATCTAGGATAAATCTATTAGAATCTTGATAAACCCTAGATAATTACTGTAATAAATGAATAAACAATGTATAATATATTGTTAGTTTTCCTTTCTTCTCAAGAGAGATTACTAAAAATCAATGCTAAATGAATGAGAAAGATATTTATTGATGATATCCCTGCGCATCACAGGTCTTATAGTTATGTAATGATTGTCTCAGAGAGTGTTATATTTAACACAGAATTTCGATTAGCCTTAAGAGTAAGAATCGGTATATTTATTGACATTTTATACAATTTTTGCTAACCATAGAGCACTCAAAGGCACAGTTATGGCCCAGTTATGGCACAGTTAGCTTATATTCAAAAACTTGCATTAATGTCGTTTGATGTGTGCGTGCGGTTTACAGTTAGAGATATGGTTAAGTGAACCAAGAAAAACATGTGAAAGGGGAAGGGGAGGTATCGAACAAATTTTGTTGCTCTCCACAAATGGTTCAGATATTCGGGATTATAATCCTCTCTATAAAAGAGTATTTAGTTTTCGATCAAATATTAAATACTTGAAAAGCCGTTACAAATGGAAGGTCGACCCTTATCTGCGACTCCATTACCATTTATTCTGTGCCCTCTTTTCTCTATCCAAAATCCTTTGATGAAATCATAAGCTTTTTAATGGAGAATACATTTTCCTAAAAGGAGTTGATTGACACCACAAGAAAGCCATTGACAGCACATTATATTAACGATAAATTGTGGCACAACTTTCACTGCATTACATCTAAATGTCGATAAAATGCACCAAAAAATTAAAATACACTCAAAAGAGGATATTATTTAACATCAAATCCTAAATCAAAGTTAATTCGAACAAAATCTCCGAAATAATGAGTTTTTTCTCTGAAATGAAAGCTTTTATATGAGAATAGTATGTGCTCTTCAAAGGGATGTCCATTCATTCAACGAGACTTTCAAAAAAATTCATCACAAAACGTTATGAACTCAAATAACTAGAGTTTGTTCAATGCAAAGTCATTTCCAGAGGATAGGGTCCTCAAGAGTTCACCATATAAAATAGTTTTGGTTATTTTTATCCTAGAAAAAAGTATCTCGAATTGACCAGAAAATTACATTTATTCTAAATGAATCCTGGGAGAATTTCTGTCGATCATTTAAACCTAATATCTTTGAATTGCTGTCTTTAATCATTATGACTCTACTATACCAATCCTTTTAAACAACCCCCAAATTTATTGTATGGACATCACTGAAAATACTGAAAATAGCATTAAAATAAATTTTAATTAATCTCTTGGTATTAAACAAAACAAAAAAATCAGAGTAAAGAACAAAAGGTTTGAATCAAATCCGAAAATTTATTATAAGTTATAATAAATGTATTTTTGGTTTTCGCTATCAAAACAATTCATTCAAATATTATATTTTATTCAGTATTTTATTGATCTTTCCTTCACTTGGAAATTGAATATTTGATTTGAACGGAAAAGGACTCAGATTATGGTTGAGCGAAGAGAAAAACCAGTGAATATTCAATGAAATAACAAATTCTTTATTCAAATGCAGTCAAAGAATATTCTTTACTCAGAGAATAGTTTTTGTGGATTTGGTTTTGTATATCATTTGCCTATTGTTTGCCGAACAGAACAGCATATATACGATGTATAATAACCAAATTTATAGGTTGTGCTACAGTCACATAATGGACTGTGTCAATACTTGTTGCACGGCCTCATATAAACAGCAATATAAACTGCCATATAGAGTGGCATATAAAGTGCCTTGTTGCTTTGTTGCTCTTTTGCACATCAGCTCATTTGCTTATTTGTCTGTCAGCTCCGACTCTCAAACTCTAATTAAAACATCGAATAAATGGCAAATAATGAGCGAAATTGTCGATCGATTTGCATCTCAAGTATTGTTATAATCATTTTATTGAAGCAAAGCTTAATCTCAAACATCCGGGTATTTGATTCAGGTCTTCATGAATACAAATGAAATAAATTGCCAGATAATAGTTATTTGAATAAAATTACAATTTAGAAATATCCCTAGCTCTTTCCATTTATGCTGTGCAAACAATATTAGATTCTGTTATAATTTATTTGAAAACTTATTGCTTACACTTTTTTCACTTAACCACAAAATAAATGACCATGTTGGCCTTCATTGAATCCTAAATGTTCTATTGTCATTATTTTTCATCTTTCTAAGAGAATAAATCTTCATTTGTTCACATCCTGGATAAGTTTTGCCAAAACAAATGGAGAAATTTTAATATATAATTGAATTTTGAAAAATAGCATCAAAACACAACTACAGACCGTCTGATCCCTTCGCACAAAGAGTTATTATGTTGAAGAGCTCGAACAAAATTTATTCTTGGTAGAGATGGGTAGAAGTGGGAAAGCCCTAACTTGATATAACTTACGACGAAATTGTTTTTCATTCAACAGAATTACCCGAAATTTTCTCGAAAAAGCAAAATGTTTGCATAATTCAGGCAAAATGGTTGACCATAACTTAGCATGATTAATTTTTCTAACCAAGTTCCATTGTCTCTGACTGAGGCCATCATAAAACTAAAATGAAATAAAAGAATGAGTTATTACAGGAGTTGTTGTGTTAAGAATCTACAGGAGGTTTAACGTTATATTTCACTTAAACACAATCTCTTTCTGAACTCATATATAAAATATTATTATTATTACACTTTTATTGTTTGTTTTCTCAACACAATAACAAAAGCCTATATATTATTAAGAGAAAAGTTATATTTCTATCTTTTCATTCAATTTATTTTACTCTGAGTGTAATGCGACCCCTTTTTGATGTATGCTTTTCATGAGTTTTAGACACGAATTTATAGTAATTTATAATATTTTATTTCTATTAATATTCGGATACTTTCTTAACACTACTCTTGTAATTGAATTTATGGAATAGTGTTTGAAAACATTGTAAACATTGAAAACAATTTCTGTATTATTTGAAACACTTTTGAATCTCTTTTTAAGAAAACATCATTTTTTCAAAAATAAATTCTCTCTGTATTTGATTAATGAAATATTTGTACTGCAATTGAAATTTGATTTTGAATTTATATGTTGCCCTAGGTCATATTATCTTTATATGTATTTCTTCTTAAGAATATATTAAAAATAGAGTATCAGGAAGAAAATGATAAAAATAGAAGATTAAGCATGATATTTCATATTATTTTCATGTGATAATTAATTTTTGATGATTTTTGATGATTTAGAACCTAGCTGAAAGGACTCATGAAGCATTATAATAAATTTGCAAAAAACCAATTTGAATATTATGACATCAATATTGTGTTCTTTGCAATGATGACAGTTTCCACAATAAATTGCTTTATTTCAATTCATAACTTAAAATAAATAAGCAAAATATGTATGAATATTTCAAATGGATAATATTTTATCAGAACGGAATTAGCACACTACATGACCAAGGCACATCAAATGGAAAAGTAAAGAATAAAATATGAAATATTACATTACTTGTCATATGTCACTAATCAAAGCTCCAAATTTATGATATGTTCAAACAAGATCAATTTATTTAATTCAATCAAATAGTAGACACGATTCATCTTAATATATGTGAGAGATAACCTTGCTCACATTATCATTACACATATTTAATGTGGGAAATCTTATGAAATAGACTCTGAGTTATCAAAAACTGAATATAAAATAAGGAAAAAACTGTTTCAGTACTCAATAAACGTCTTGTTATACAGTTTTTTCGGTCAAATATTTTCTCAATTTTTTGAAAAATTTATTTATTTTTCTCTGAATTTAACTTTTCGTTGGATATGAAGACTTGAACACCATTTTCAAAATATAAAGATATTTCTCGATATTTATTACATTTCAAAATTCTGGGTTTATATAATTCATGAGAGCAGCATATTTTTAATGAAAAACAAAAGCACTCGGGATATAAAACCAATATCTTGGTCAATATAAATTGAATCTGGGATGAAACTGATATAATTTCCATCTATTTTTGAATTCAATTCAATATATTGTGGAATAAATCTTACCTTTGGATTACATTTTATTTTTTCTAGCTCAAGTGTATTGAAAAATATTTGCTCATGGTCATAAATATACATCGAGTTTCCCACATTCATTTGGTTTATTTCATTTCCCAGAAATTTTGGGGAACTTTTATTTTTATTTACGAAATATGTTTATAGCAGTGTATAAACTCTTGGCAAAAATAATTACTGTTGAGGACCAATTCAAAAAAGATTGGACAAAAATAACTGATTGTGAACAGCGGTCAAATAAATATCACAAATAGCCATTAAATTGAAGCCATTATCATATAAAAACAAGAATAGCCTAGTTCATTTCCTTCGATTTAATCAAAGAGAATCTATGCTAGATTAAACATTAGTGGGCGTAATATTCAGGCGTTAGTCATATATTACAATCCATCACAATCTCCGAAATTATAAAAAACAAAACCCCTGTTATTATTCGCTTCAAATGTCTTCAGATTCTGAGAAAAATAATAAAAATATCGGAAACTCTAATACTTTTGTTCCGCGAAATAACACAGATTTGAATCGCTTTCTATCGGTATATATGAGTTGAATGAAGAAAAAGTGGGATTCAATGCAATAACAAAAAAAGTCGAAAATGTTTTTCTCGACAAATATTTTCATTTAAATCCGAATTATGTTACGAATCCTCACTTTCTTCATCACATTTTTGTATTTGCTTTTGTACTTCGGTTTACACTTCTTATTCTTACAGCTATTCTGTACCCACTTTTGTGAGCCCCGAGTCATAAACATTGCCTATAAAAACACAATAATTCCTGTGCTCTCACTTTTACTGGAGTAGTAAACGCAAACTTTTCAATTAGCAAAAACTCATTTCAATATTTGTCTAAATTCGTCGAAAATAAAATAATTTCATAGGATTTGTGACAAAATGAAAGTTTTTCTCAGGAGATTTCTTTAATTAATGGACTAGATTATTGACCGCTCCTCTCCTAGACTATTTTTAATGCTAGACTTATTTGAATAAATTAGAGAGTAATGCAATGAATATTAAAATCGGGCAAAATATCATCAAAATATCCATTAGTTTATTAACTTTGGTCTCCTCTTTGAAGACATAAGAAGAGCTCTTAAAAGCTTCTTATACTAATCGGACGTTTAAAAAGGCTTCACTCGATTCTAATCTTTTTCAAAAAGGATAGACTGACCATAATAAATATCGTTGATAAATACATGTTGACAAGAATTGACAAGAACATTTCAAATTTCAAAAGCTTTTGTTTCATCCAATTTTTATGACATTATTTTGTCGTCAGAAATGAGAGATTACTTCAGGAAAGAGATGGAAAGGGAGGGAAAAAGAGATCAGACCTAAGTCAAAGCCTAAAAGCAAATGAATTTCCAATAATATATCCTTTCATTTGGGAATATGTCCTTTCAGTTCTGTCCTGAAAGTGATGACAAATAGTATTTCGGGGATTTTAGACTTAAATAAATTCAATTTTCAAGATTTTGTGCCTAAAAAACAGAAAGATTTTGGTTTTGGTTCCAATTATTATTGTTTTTCTTAGAAATTCTGTGAAAAACATTCTTATATTAAAAGTGAGTGCATTTCAATTCAATTCACTAACAAAAGTGTTTCGTAACTTTGCTGGGAGTCTATAAAATGAGTGATTACTTCGACCAAATATTTGAATTAACCAAGATTTACTTTAATAACTTTGAATGGCATCAAGCATTTGTCTTAATTAATGAATATTTTATTCACCTTGATTGTATCAAAAACAGTATTTAATCGTTTTTCTTTGTGACAATAATTCAATTTAATTTTATCCAAGCTATTAATTAATCAAGTTTGTTAATTGAATGCCTAATTTATTGTTGTTTGTCATGAAATCTATTCAGTTCTAGCATTCAATTAATGATCTGAAAAACTAAGAGAAGTTTTTATAAATTATTTCATAGAATCCAAACGAAAATCTATAAGAATTTCCATTATTACTGATTCTGAGGAAAGCCTTTCCGGTAAATCCTAAGTCTCTGAACAGAAAATAATTGGCGGATAAAATGAAAGAATAATATTTGAAAGAAGAAGAGATTCAAAAGGGAGTTCTGTCAATTTCAGGATAGGTCTGGATAATGTGCCTGCATATTTTATATAGTTCATATGAAACAGTA
>JAQIXD010000658.1:0-22666 GCA_034699985.1 Minunthozetes semirufus | reverse complement strand
ATATAATGTAAATATATAATGTGGATGATTTAAATGTGGTGATAAACCTAAGTTAATTTGGAAGGAAGGCCTAAATTTGTGTGAATTTGTTTGAATGCATTGATTGGAAGAAAGAAAAAGGCGCCCCAAAGGGATCTCAAGAGATGTGGTGTGGAAGCAGTGCTCACAAGAATATGATTAACTGTATTTGACAGGTCTTGCATTCTGATAGATGAACAGTCATAACACAGCCCTCAATGGACTAACAAAACGACTCCAGCAATGTATGTAAAGGAATGACATAATATCTCTAAATAGTGAGACAGAGCTCAGCCTTAAAGGAGACTTCAAATAATCCATTAATGTTTTGCACATAAAATGTGTGTATTTTAAGCGAATAATAATCTTTAGTTAAGTTTTACTCTTATCTTAAAAAATGAAAACGACTTGAAATGCAACGTAGAGTCGGCTCAACCGAATCGATCACAAGTAGCTCTCAGTTAAGAAACAGTTAGTAATGAACCCCATGAGGACTAACAGCCCTTTGTATCACTAGTTTATCAACGTTTTCACGTCTGACAGAAAGAGTCAAGACTTTGCTCTGGTATTGGATTAATCTTAATATGTTTTCCTTATGGAAACAATACTCTCTGGTCTCAGAACAGACGATCTAAAAGCGATGCAAAATCTTATACAACACAACATTATAGCGAATATATAGACTATAACTACTTTTTAGTAGACTTTCACAAACCATAACGAATGGAAAGTTCAGTCTTACACACAATAAATGGTATAAAACATGAAAACCATATTTCAGTTTAAAAATCCGGAACAAAGAATGAATGAACAAAAGGGAGAGACAAGAAGGAAAGGGAGAAAAGGTCGCCATAAGAAAAACGAGAGTAAACACTAAACATTAATTTTGATTATCAAAGGGTTCCTCCACTTTCATAAGGTTTGGTAGCATTTCATACAAACATATCGGTGGCTGTCATATGGCTGTCATATTATTTACGGAATGCGAACAAATCAAATGCCTCTTAAGAGAAATCGTGTGGAAACGAACCAATTCTTGTCCAAACAACTCATTCATTCACTAACTCTAACATATCGTTGACTCCGGGCTTCAAAAAGTAACAAAATGTTTGAATCAAATGATTATTTCTTGACTTTATTTCTGGACTAAAATCCCTTTCAGTGATATACTGTTATACTGTTATTCTGTTGGGCTTTCATTTGATACACTCTTGTCTAATATGTGGAGAGGATTAGTGGCCAATATTGAAGACAACATACATTCCAGAGAATGACTCAACTGATTGTTTGATACATTTTCATGAAAACAAATGATAAAAAAGGCAACGCATCCACACATCGATTCTCTCCGATAACTTGCGTTGACTTATCATTTATTGGGCTATAAATTGAAGTACTATTTCTTGTGAACAAATATCCGAATAAATTGTACTCTACTTTGTGTTTAAGTGTATCTCAATTTGGTTTTAGTTTTTATCGCAACTATTCCTCCAAAAAGTGTCACAAAAAAATGGAAAACATTGCAAATTGAGTGTCAAATGCATACTATTTTCAGATATCTTAGATTTTGTTTCAAACACTCGATAAAGACAGAGATGTAAATACTTTTAGACTCGAGGGAACACCACTTCTCTTACAATTATTTGCTTAAAGAAAATCGTTATTATATTTAAGTCTTTTATTAAAAAAAAAAAGAAAGAAATGATTTGCAGTAATATGTGATTCATTGAGGATTGTTTTCATTGAATAAATTCAATGTAAATGACTCAAAGAGTGAACAAATATTTATCAAACATTATGTTCAATGTGTTCGCAATCATAAATCTATTGTATGTATCAATTGATGGTTTTCCCCTCTGGACAAGTCTGGCGTTACATTTAGTGTCAATTTAAAAGCCAATACTCAATAGTGGATTGACTCACAGGCTCTGCTCACTTTGAAAGGATCGTCACTATCGACCACATCCACCACTGCTTCCACTTTGAAACGTGTGGAGGAGTCGTTAGTGTTGTGCAGATGTATTGCATATTTGAAAGCCGTCTGAATATCTTCGTTAGCGGTCGTGAAAATAGCACCTGAATTATGAAATACAAAAATCCATTAATTATTTTCTTTTTTCCATAAAATCGTTTAAAACCGTTGTTTTGATTTATATAACACTTTCGGCTGAAAAATAGTTTGTTTTCGCAATCAATAAATCATAATATAATAAACGCATCCAATAATTAATGTTCACACATTCATTTTGCAGATATTTTTTTGATCAAAACAATTTTAGGGAATAAAAAGTTCATTTATTTGATTAAATTTCTATATAATGCTCTCTTTTTTAATCTAATGACGACTAAAGTTATTAATAAAATGACAAAACTTCTATCTTTTCATTTTTCATAGAAACTAAATCTCAGTAGAATTGAAGCAAAAGATATTTTTTTCTAAATTTTATTAGAAATTGAAGTGATTTTCTCTCCGATCAAAATAAATTCATAGAATAATACATTAGATTTAGATTTCAAATAACTTAGTATTGAATTTGAATTTTATACGAAAACAAATGTTTCATAACTCAATCATTGATATTATTTTTCATATTTTTGTTTCAATAAAAGAAATGAAATATTTGTTTGATATCAGAGTATTTTTATATGAATGTTAGACTCCTCTTAATAGAACATTTACTTCTTTTAAATATTAATATAGAAGTGCACAAATTTCTCAGTAACTAAAAAAAGATTAATTATCTTTCATCTCCAAAAGAAAAGTTCAAATTTTCTACAAGTTTTAAATTGTGATTCACACAAAGCAAGAGGAAATTAGTTAAATAAGTTTAAATTAATTACATAATAACTAATAATTATGAAGAGATCGAAAAACTTAGTTAAAGAACAAGCAAAATATTATCAATAGTTGATATTATTTGAGACATTTAAATGATGTGAACAAATCAACAAATATTTAAAACAATACGAAAATTGTAACAAAAAGACTCACCGATTGGTATCTTCTCAGGTAGTGTTCGTCCGACACATGAAATATATTTTATACACAAAAATAAAACAAATATTACTTTAGATAAACGAAACCAAATCCTTTCCATTGAATGATTGAACACTTTTATCAAACTTTATTTCCATTTGTGTAAAACAAGTTTAATATTATCTCTAAATTCATATTTTTGTCAAAAAAGTCCTCACTTTTACTAAATCTGATTAATAATGGATTAAATTGCTTTCGAGAATCAGAGTCTGACTACAGATAGCCATAAGAATCGGCGATAGTTTCGTGGATTTTCAAACAGTTGTGTCAGGAGTTGTCTGATGAGCACAAAGTGTTGTCGGTTCGCAAACTGCGCACTGGAGTCGGTATTTCGCTCATAATCACTACAACTCATCAATTTGTGATCACTTTTCTCACATCAAATAAATTCAAAATATTAAACACTAAAACAAAACTTATATTTTAATCATTTAATAATTTGCGCCTCATTTCAAGTTTACATTTTTATTATTATTATTTTTATCTTCAATAGTTATTGAAGGCATAAATATAGTTGGATTTATAAATGCTTTTCTCTAACTAAGAGTTGCTAATTGTGTTCACTCTTTGAATCGATAATTTGACTCATGGTTTGAATTATTGGAATCGTAAAACCTTCTTAAAAAGTAAAGAACCGACAGAATACAAGTGTTTAGAATAATGAAGAGTCGATCAGTTAATAACATTTTATTGCGATAATCACTGAATTAAAGCTTTGATTCTCCAGAATCGCACGAATTCCTATATTTTTGACACTTTTATGAATATTCCCAAAAATATTATATATTTATATTTGAAAATACATTAGATTTTGAGTCCATTTTTGTGTTTATATAAAATAAAAGTGAAATAAATTTATTTTCTTTTTATCAAAATTTGAGTCAAATATTACTTTTATATATTAGATGACGAATATTTGAAATCTTTGCACGATTACTTTGCAATATTCAAGCCTAAATAATCATGAAATATATTCAAAAGTTTTTTTCAAACACAAGAAAACGGATTTAATAAGTAAGCCAAATCACTGAATAAAGTCCCTCTTCATTCTTACAAAAATGATCATGCTAAAAATTAAACGAATTTAAAATATGAAACATAATTTACATAACATTTTATTTTATTTTTAAATAAAGGTTTTCAGTAAAATAATGAAATAATGTACATTGTATGTATTGTATGTATTGACAATTCATTAAAAACATTTGAATAACATTTGTATAACAAAAGTGATTTGAATTGATTGTAAAATAATAACTAAATCTCTTAAAGCGTTTGCGAAATAAAATTGTAATAAAATAATTAAACATTTGCTGTAATTAAAAACAAATTTGAATCCTTTAGCACTAGTTTTATCAAATTTAGTTTCCATAGCATTCATTGATATATGTTTGACTCGCTCTCCCTTTTATTTTTTGGTTCACTTGAATTCAAAGTTTGAGGCATTAAATAAGAATTGAAAGAAAAAAGGAAGAATAAAAGGAAAGGCATATTTCAGATATAAGGCAAATATGTTTTTCAGGCAAAATGACATGACTTACAAGAATCTGACGAATGTTTTTCATCTTTAGGACAAAATTTTTTTCTGACGACAACTCTTACTATAATTTCTTTTGGGATCGAATTGTCTTTTATTTTATGTCTCATAAGAAACCCGTTTGGGATTGCTTTCGATATCCCCATTAAATCCCCGCTGAATAAGGAATAGACTCTATAGAGGTAACAATAATATCTCAAATTACTTCAAAACATTCTCTAATTACAATT
Source organism: Minunthozetes semirufus (assembly GCA_034699985.1). Taxonomy (NCBI): domain Eukaryota; kingdom Metazoa; phylum Arthropoda; class Arachnida; order Sarcoptiformes; family Punctoribatidae; genus Minunthozetes; species Minunthozetes semirufus. The sequence continues at coordinate 17,844 of JAQIXD010000658.1, read as the reverse complement.
TTTTTGTGCATATAATTGAGAAAACTGTTCATAATTTAACATTTCTTCATTTTAAATCAAAATTGTCCACAGGGTATCTTAAATTACTTTAGAATTTAAATTTTGAAAAATAATCCACTCTATTTAGAAACTTCAGCTTTGTCTTTATGTAAAAGGTGTAAATCTAAAGACAAATTTGAAATACACGAACGAGTTTTTCTAATTTTTGTTTTGTTTGGGGAATTTCAATGAAAATCTATAAAAATTCTATAAAATTATTTGATATTTGCGGTCCTTTTCAAAAGTATTAGTGTTTTTGGAAACAAATATTGAATTTCAATTAATTTAAAGCAAATAATTTGTGCGAATTTTTCAATGATTTTGTGAGTTCTTTGAAAAGAGAGAATCGGTTTATCTTTGATCGTGAAGTGAACTTATATAAGTTATAATTGAGTTAAACCTAATTTTATTCGAGCGATCATTAATCCAAAAATACATCAGAATAGTTGGTATAAAATCCCAATAGTCTAATGAAATACACATTTATTACATTACGAGTACTTCTATTCTTAATATCCTTTTATTAGAGGCCAACCAATTCTCGGAACAATATATCAGTGTCTGACCCAACCTCTGTTCTCTCGGAAAGTACTGATTAGACTTAAGTTTAAAAATAATTAAACTATAGATCACTAATAGAATTGTTTGCAAACAAATACTATAAATTATTTATTCAAAAATACACAAAATATCATTCATTTAGTGGAAGGGAATGTCATCCCTGAGCTAATTCAAAATCGATTCTAATTTCTTATGGACTTGAAAAACAGGTATTCAAGGAAAATGTATAAGAATATTATGACATTAACAGGACATGTTTGCACAGGTTTAACTACAGGTAAAACTATCTTTAAGGTCGGTATTAAATTACTTATATATGAAAGTATGCAAATTTATTATAACTCAATATTTTGAACATGACCATCATATAACCATGATAAATCAATAGTTGTATTTATGTGATCCTAAGATAAGACAATAAACTTTTACAATAATCGAAGTAAAGCCAAGAGTAGATTCTTTTAGATTTGAGTCAACAAATGTTTTATCAGATCATTAAGTGGACTCTTCTTTTGCTATAATGGGAACGGATTGAGTCGACAATAATTGGCACAAATATGCAGTCAATCACTCGTTGAACAAACAATTATTGTGAATATCTGTGCAGTAAATCATCAAAAATGAGAAAACTTGAGCGCAATTAAGTGCTTCGAAATGAAGTGAAGCCAACACTTAGTCCTTTGTTAAACTGATGTCTATTTTACGCTAAATTAAGTCAAACATTAATCGATTTAATTAAAACAAAATTTACTTAATTTGCTTTAAAAACTAAAACAATAAACGCATAAAACAAAGTGTTTTTAGACATTTTCATAAATATTCTTAACATTAATCGGAATTACTTTAAATATGATTCAAAAATGAAGTGAAACCTGACCTCAGAGTAGAGAAAAACTGATTCTTTTTTAAGAGAAGTTTGTGATGACTGCAAGACTTCAATGTTTCAAATGAATCATATCTTTGGAAAAACAGATTTTGTGAGCAAAGCATTGAATTACTATTTTTCAGACCAAAACTCTATTGTATTCTCAATACATGTTCCGTTTATAGAGAAATATATGACTTTTTTTACGTCAAATTCAAAATAATTGATTCAAATATTCTCTTCTCTGAAAATGAATTTTTAAACACAAAGAGAATACAATAATAAAAATTTAAAATTGATTTTAGAGTTTATTTTCTAAACTAATAATCTATATTTGATTCGTTTATAATTCTTCATTACTGTCATTATTGTAGTTTTATTTTGTGAAATATTATTAATACTTAATGTTTAATAGCTTTTAGAACATAATATTGGAGTTGATTGAGAAGAAAAAGATAAAAAGTTGAAGCCATGAAAAATGTATTATAAAATTTGAATCAATATTTTGTTATTAATTCTTAATGTTCTCTCATTTCTTGTATGATATGAACCCATTTGAAGAGCAAATGTTCAAAACGTTTCTTCTCTCTGAGTAATCCGACCGCAACTCTGCATTTCCTGACTTTGAAGTCATGGCAACACTTCCTGAGATAGCGCTCATTGCAAGCACTCGACAGATAAAAAGCATCGTTTCATCAAAACATTTAATAATTTCAATGTTTTTCCACAAAAAAAAAGTTAATTTATTCGATGCTATCGTTTTCAGGATATTATTACAAACAATTTGATCACTATTTCTATATTAGTCTACATTTTTGGCGAAAAAATATTATTAATATATATTTATCAAAGAATTACAACAAAACCAAACTTAAAGCAATTCTTTTCGGTTCACAACTTTATAGGACACAAAAATTCATTGAATGAGACTTTTTTCAAAATGCTTTATAACATTTATTATATGATCCTATACTTGATGTACATGTATATGATGCTCTTATTTACCTTATTCTTATTGAATGGGCGCCCAGTTATTTCGCGGACTATTTGTGCCTTATTTATGTCTATTTGTGTCTATTTATTTGTATTGATCTACAAATCCATTGACGTAAAGTTGAACACAAATATTACTATCGAATGCACAGAATTTAGTGAATACCCGTCCTTTTGAAAGCACTGAAAGTTTAAATTATATGAGATATGAATTGAGTTAAAAGTTTATTCAATAGAATATCAAATAACTCACATCTTATCGATTGATCTCTACTTAAAACATATTTTAGTCTTCAGTCCTGTCTTTTCCATCAGATTCTCATTCAATGAATTGATTGATAGGTCTTTCAATACATTACTTTAATATTGGGTTAAAACTTAAGTAATAAATCAGTTGACAGATAGAGGAGAGCATCAAATCACGAAAACTATCAAACATTTTATCAAATAAATGAGAAAAACGTTTATTGAAAAGAAAACTGAATTTTAATATTAAATAAACCGAAAGTAATAATTAATACTCAAAATGTTATTCGAATTACAATTACTTTGATTTCGAAAATATTATTCTTTGAAAACAAAACAATTCTTTTGACCATAAATTCAGTCTTAAGACAATCGACTCCTGAATAACATAACAAAAGTGTCGAACAATTGAAAACAAATCCAAAATTCGTTCGAATATTATTTTTAACTCTTTTTATAACTAATTTCTATTTACAGCTCTTTTTCATATATTATTCAATAATCTTATGATTGAATGCATTCATTATTTCCTCCGTTATCTTCTGGGTTGTCATCGCTGTCCCCGTTATCACTATCTGTGTCTTCACTCTCTTCGACAACATTTGTATTATTCGCTGTTTTTGAAAAAATCGTTTTAAACAAAAGAAAAGATTAAAAGAAATAAATACTTCTTCGACGGCGAGAATGTCTTCTCAGATGTCTTAAAATCATATAAATCATTGAGGCGTCAATAGTTCCCTCTTCGCCGTCAAATCCATGGGCAGAAAGTCTTTCAAACCTGCGTTGAGAGAGTTGTCTGTCCCTCACGTTTTTGCAAATTCGCTGTTAATTAGTGTCAAATTCGAGTCAAATAAATTCAAATTTATGTTAATTAATGGGCGAACACTCCTCCCCTCCACTCCTTTAAGAATAGGCTCATATATAAAAGAGAGGCACAGTTTTATTCTCTACTAAAACCCCAAAAGTGGTAGTTCTCTCTTCTCGTCTAAGGAGGGGGTGTTCGGCCATTTAGGGTATAAATCAGACCTGTTTTATGCCTTTCAAAGTTTGTGGCCATTCATTAGCGGAGGGGACCCACACTTTCACGTCATCGTCCAAACCAGAAGTGGCCATAATAGGGGCCGTCGGGTGGGGTTCTATACAATTGACCTGAAATTAAAAATTAATTAATTTGTGAATAAAATAAAAGAAATGAATGTCTTATGTCTTACGACTCCGTTTTCGTCGGCATAGAGTGACATAACTATGTGTTGAGTCTGAGTATCCCATCCATAGACATATCCGTCATCAGATCCGCTAACAATAAAGTCATCGCCAAACCAGGAGCAGCCCTTAACTGTTGCGCTATTCCTGTGCCCACTAAACGAGTGCTCTAAAGCACCGGTTCGGGCGTCAAAAGTATATAAATCTTCGTCGTTATAAGTGGACAACACTTTGTCTGCCGTCGAGTTATACTGAGTAGAAGTCACCGAATGTTTGCTTTGCTTCAACTTTTCCGGACACAGACTGAGCACAGGTGTGACTAAGCCATCAGTTTTGGGCTAATATTACAAATATATATCAAAATTTGTCCATAAATTCAAAGTAATTATTAATTACGAGATATCTTCTGTCATATATGCGAACGAATGGATCCCTTCCAGAAACGACAAAATGCAAGGGATTGAAGACCATATTTGAATGAATGGCATAGAGAGGCACTCTTTGGTCGTTTCCATTCCTATCAGAGTTTAATGTATGCAAAGAATGAGTTAATTGAAAATCAATAAAAAGACTCTTTTCCTATAAATTAGAGAATATTTTTGAAGTAAACCCTCTTTTTGTGACAAAAATATATTTAAATTAAAAATTGATTTAAAGAACAAAATATAAATCCATTTAAAACTAATTATAAAATAATTGAAATCTCTTTGATTTGAATATAAAACTAGTTTTCAATTGAATTAATTAAAAGATAATTATTTTAAATAAGAATTCAAACAAAACTACAAAACACTGATTAAGTGATAAAATGATGCTTCGCTTAAATATTTGAGGAACAGTAGGAACAGAAAGAAAGTTATATAACTCAGAAAAAAGTTAGTTATTTATGAGTTAAAAATAGATCCGATTTTTAATAGGATTAACACATTATTAGTGTTTAATCTCTGCGTAAAGTCTGGAATTTAAATCGAAGGAAAGCCATGAAAGACATGAAAAATGTTTTAACAAAAAGAAAATTCTTTCGTAAATCAATTGCAAAACGACTTAACATTTAATTGCATTCAAAGAGTGATTAATTGATTTAAATTTGATTTTAAACCAAAAATATATTAAGACTTAAATCAATCCCTGAATTAAGTGATCAATTGTTGGCTCAAAATCACAATTAATTGAAAACTTTGAATAAAATTAGAATTTTTAGTAATTTATGAAAATTGAGTCAATTTTTCAAATAATTAATCAAAAGAGTAATTACTTTGCGATAAGAAGTTTGTTTGGTTTGTCGTGTCTTAAATCGATCTCAAAGACAACGGCGTCTTCTCCGCAGCTGAGTATGACCTGCGGTGCTGTTAGAGTCAGCTTATGTGCGGCGCCCTTATGTTGGGCTAATTTATTAGATATTGTGCTACCGTTGCGGTTGACATTACAGATCCTGACCTGTCCGTCGCGGGCACAGCTCACTATATGCTGTTCATCCGCACACCACTTACACTGAAATACATTCGAGGAATGCCCTAAAATAATCAGACAATTAGTTAATCCATTAATTATTTAATTACAGTAATTATAATAAGAGATATACCGGAGTGGTATTTGAGGGCACAGTTTGACCTCTGCCAGTCCCAAATGCAGATCTGAAGGTCATCACTGCCTGATATCAGTCTATCACCAGAACTGTTAAAATTCAAACAATTGACACAACCTTTGGATCAATAAAACAAATAATTAATTATCTATTAATTGATTGAATAGTTTTGAATCAAACCATTGTGTTCTTCGAATTTGGCCATCAATTCAAGTCTTTGGAAAAAATAGATCGAATTATAGGCATATCTTCGAAATGATTGCGATTCGTATGAATTAATCGGACGATTAGTTCCCGGTTTCTGTCAATTAAGACAACAATTAAACAAATGATACAAATATTGTCCAAAAAACTGATTCTTACCAAAAGTTTTCCATATTCTCGTTGTTGTAATTGTTGTAATGAATGCCATTTCAAAGAAGGATAAGCAGTTGGAGGGGTCGGGTCGTAGTCATACAGATTGTCCTGAAGACGAGAATAAGTCAATCGATTCTATGTTTTATTTTCTCAAAATTAAACCAAAACTATAATTAAGATAACAATTGATTACCTCTTCGTCGTCATCGACGGACATAAACTTATCGCTGGAATCGTTGGAATCATTTGAGGTCTGATTTGTGTCATTATTTTCGACATTCATTTGATTATCTTTTGAATCGTTGGCAACGTTTTGAACATTTGATTCATTTTCTTCTGAATTATCACAATTAGTGTCAATGTTTTGATCACAAACCGCACTACTGGTGGCGTCCGACGATTGGTTAGATTCCACGACAACAGCTGTCTTCGCATCTGTTGAGCACTGATTTACCTCTTTATTGTCATTCACTTCATTGCTCTTCAAATCATTATTTTCCATTAAATTGTCCTCAATTTTGTGATCATCACTTGAATTAAGAGTTTCTTTATTTGGATCACCATTTGAATCACTATTTGGATCCATTGAAGACAAATGAGTGAATCAAATGAATTGCACTTAAAATCGACGCAAAATCAAATCAAAAGTCATTCAAACGAATCATAAGAAAAGTCTTTAAATAACTATTTTGTAAACAAATTCTGTTTTGTCTGTCATTTGCGATAAGAGGGACCGTTTACTCATTGCTTTATTTCTCATTGCTATTTACTCATTGCATTGAAAAATGTCCTGGTCATCGATAAATATAGAATCTGTTGCCACTTTTCTCACAGATTATCCACCATTAAATAGTGTTGATTAAGAAACAGAAGTACTTCTGGAGATTAAAATAGTTGTTAAGAAGAGTGAGACCAACAACGATAGTACAGATAGTATTGATGTTAAAAATGAGGAAAACTTATAAAAACAAATATAATTATTAAATTCGATTTAAACCACTTATTAAATAATTTTCACTTTAATAGACTATAAAAATTAAATTTGATTTTTAATCGAATCAATTGTTTCAAAGTAATCGATAATCAGAATAAGTCGGACAGTAATTGCAATGATTGTGAGAACAGTCATTACATTCTTCCAAAACTGTTTAGACCAGAAGGAAAAGGCAATAAAAAACGATTAATTTATTTTAATTTAATCGATATTTGATCGAAAGTTCGTTTAATATTACAATCCTTTCATTAATTCAAAAGTATTTTAAAAACAAAATATGAACTCAAAGATGAACTGAAATAAGATTTCTTGAGGCGCTTCTCTTGTATCCAAATTGACACACATTCAAGACATAGACATATGACAAGACATATGATAAGTTAATCAATCAAATACCAAATTGAGCCAAAGATTTGGATTCATTTTAGAAATTCATTTTATTTTCAGAGATTTTGAAGAAATGAATGAAAAGTGAGTCAAAAGTGAAAACTTTATTATGAATTGAAATAAATATACAAAAAACAGTAAAAATATGAATAAGTTTTGAATGAATTAACGTATTGTAGACGTGAAGGCAATGAATTTTTTAATGTCTGACCACTATTTGAATGTCTGTTCGAATATCTGTTAACTTCTCAATTGAATGAAACTTAAGAACTGATTATTAAAAAAAATATTACAATATTTGTGTCATAACTCGAATAGAAGTGTATATCGAAAATAAATGTCATTTTTATTGCAAATAATTGTTATCACAATTCAGACATCGATTCAAAAGGAGTTAATCCGACGAATAGTTGACAGAAGAGATGGTTGTTAGCAACAAAAGGCTTTCAATTAACTAATACTTCAAATAACAAATGCGTTCAGAGGTCGGCCTTATTGGCGAACGTGATTTGGGCGTATTCTGTACCAGAATTGCCGCCATTTGTCTTATTAAGGCGCTGTTGGGCCGTCGGTTTGGCTGCTTTTGTTGGCTTTGCTTCTGGTTTTGCGAAGTCTAAGTTCGCGTAAACTAATTCCTGATTATCTCCTTTTGTCTGAAAGGCAGACAACAGACAAACAAAAGTTTAGTCAAAGAATCAAAAGAGGAGAAGAGATGACTTACTTTTTCGGGTTCTTTTTCTGGTTTATCGGTATCTGATTTCATAGGCGCTAAACATAGGAAACAAAGACAAAGATTTAGAAAATGTTTCATTCATTTGATTCAGAGATAAGAATATTAAAGAGAAATATAAGCCTCACATGAATTCATGCAAACAGAGAGTCAGAGAAACAGAAGTTAATTGAGTTTAAATGAAATTTCTTCTTAACATCGCTGTCACAAACCAACCGAACCCCAAATATATCGGAAAATAAATTTGAAATCAATGTTAGAGTTATGTCTGACTTCGAAATTAGTAATAATTTATTTGATTTAATGATTCAATGAATGAATGATTGATTTAATGTTCAATATTTGGAAAAATACAACAATTTTATGATTATTTAACAAATGGTTTAAAATCAATGAGTGATTTGCTTTTGGGATATATTTCTCCAAATATTAGCTCTAATTCGACGCAAATATTATTTAATTAATGAATAAGTTATGAAAAATGAATTCAAAATTAAGTAAAACTAAACTAAAGGTATTTCTGAGCAAAAAAATTTGAGTTCAAAACTAATGAAACACTGAATTGGATTTAATTGAATTGGAATAAAGAGTCGATTCCTTTCTTCGAAAACTTATTGTTTGAGATATTCTTTGGAAATGAGGCGAAAGTTCTTCAACTCTTAAACTCTTGTTCTTTACCTCGAGCTTCGGCTTTGCTCTCGTCGTCGGCCTTTTCTTTGGCCAATTTCCGGCGTTTAATGACTAACAACGTAACCAAAGTCAGCGCCAAAAGCATTATTAATACAATTAATCCGATTGTGATCATTATGGCCGCAGAAACCGGAGAATTGACCTAAAATTCAATCAAATTATTACTAAAATTTTCAAAATATTAAAATCATTCAAAAAATACCTTTAATTTAATAATACTTTCGGTCTTTCCCCTCACATTTTGGACGACAAGAGTATAATCTCTTTCGTCGTTAATGTCTGTGTTGACAATGGAAAGAATGGCGCGGAAACAGGTGGGGTTAGGCCACGAACCGTGTCTGTCCATTGTTATCAATGGTCGTGCCTTATGTCGTAATACTTTAGTTAAGTTTTGGGTCGGATTAACAATAAGTACGGGCACTGGAATGCCGGGTATTCTAAACAAAGAGTCCGTAAATAAAATAGTTATTCAATCATTAGTTTATAGGACTTACTCGACATCTATTCTTATGGAGCCATAAGTCCAATAAACAAAAACAGGAGAGGGATCGCTACAGAATATTTGTTCGATATCAGTATCAGTTCCTCTATAGCCATGAGTCACATCCATTTTCTGTACAATTGAAGGCTTTCCCAAAACATCGACAATGAATTTAGAGCTCCGGACTACGAGTTCCTTATTAGTAATTGAGTTGTGATTCAATGCTTCGCAATAATAATGTCCTGAAATCAAATTCCGTTAATTAGTTATGTTGTGAGCGATAATAGTAATAGTCTTACCCTCGTCGTGATAAGTGACGTTTTCCATAAGTAGAACGCTTTGGTTTTGTTCATCGTTTGGTCGATTTCGGACCTGATCTGTGATCGGATTGATGTGATACCACATAATTCTGGGCTTAGGATTGCCCTCAAATTCGCAGAAGAGTTGAACAGAATTGCCGACATCTACCCGTTGTTCCGGTGTTGACGCTCTCAGAAGAGTTGGTTCGTCTGTCAACAGAACAATCATTTAAAAGATAATTCAAAACTAATATTAAAGACTTTAAAGACATACACAAAACATCTAAAGTAATTCGCGGTTCCTCTGAAGAGCCGTATTCATTACGAGAATGACATGTGAACTGAGCTTGGTCCATTTTCTTTGTTATTGATTCAATAAACAGTGTATTTGTGTTATATTCGACTCTGTATTCATTATTATCGACTCTTCCGTCTGTTTTAAAGACAATTAATTAAAAACAAAATTTTTAGAAATAAATACTAAAATAATACCAATATTTTTCCAAACGGCCGGAGCTATAGGGTTAGCGTCCACTTGACACTCGACTCGCAAAGAACTGCCTTCATTGACAGTATAGGTCTTCTTGGGAAGAGTCACTTGTGGTGCATCTGATCACAAATCAATCAAAATATAGAAATCCATAAAAACAGGATTTGTTACTCACATAAGACGTCAATAATGGCGGAACTGTTTTGAGACACAATTGGATGAATTGATAAACAACTGATGGTTGCATTTCTGTGACTTCTTTTGAAAGTATGGCTCAGAACAGACGTCACTCGTGGAGTATCGGATGTGTTTGAGTCAACATTTGTTCGCGACTGACATTCAATTCACAAATAATTCAATTAATTTTATATAACTTTAAATGTATTTAAAAATTGTATACATTTTGAGTGACATTCTCTCCATTGATATACCACTCTATACGTGGCGCAGGATTTCCACCGGAAGACAAGCATTGAATTTCGTTGCTTCGGTCCGATTGTAATTTCAATCGATCCGATATCTTATAAACAAATTCAGAGTTAAATCAATTTTATTTGAAAAACACTTCAATTCTTACCAATCCTTCGATCACTGGTGGGTGAGGTGTCATCATTACCACAACTCGTGCTAAACCAGATTTGAGACCGGGATCTGATATGGAAGTGGGGGTCACCTGACACTCCCACAATCCGTCGTCTGTCTTGTGGTCGAGGCTTTCAATACGAATACTGCAATCGCCTGAAAGTAAACAAATATGAAACCCTTTTTCCCGATAAGATTATCGGTGTTTACCATCTCTTGGCGTTCGTTCGAACGTATATTTCTTGTTAATGTTTCCAACGATTCTTCCATTTTTAATCCATTGACACTCTCCCTCCCGATTCCGAATAACACATGGGATCACTAGATTCTGACCTATTGTTCAAAGTTTAAGTAAATAACATTTAATATAATCTTTTGGTTGGTTTTGCGATAATGTGTTTACAAAAGACATACCTCTGAGTCGTGGATATTCGCCGTCCGGAGGCTTATCGAAAGACTGGGAGGCTATTCAACAAACAAAGAATAAGTTTAGTCATTCACTCAATTAATCAAAATTCAATTCAAATTCAGGAAAACATTAGTTTTGGTAAAAAACAAAATAATAGATCATTAGAAGGGAAGGACAGGACACTGAAGTCATAGGACTTCGCAAACAATACAATAGAGAGATAATGACTTCAAGTAAATGATCCGAACAATAATAATATCAAAATCAGATTCAAATGAAATTCAGTTTCGCTGAAGAAATGAGACAAAACTGTTTGGTTTCACAGACAAAGTGTCTGAAATAATTAGAGTGAAGCCTATAATTCACATTTTTTTGCATCTCTTCATACAATACATAAACAATAGGACAAAGTTGTGGACAAAAGACAAGAATTTGGCGAAAAAACAAACTCTTATTTCAAGTCTAACTTAATGTCAAATAAACCAAAGTTTGCTTTAAATCAAATAAACTGCAAACAAATCCAACAAAAGATTGACTGAAGGATACGATTAATGGCTATTATTGAGAATATAAGAGAACAATAGCCCAACAAATAAACTTGAAATACAAACGTTATATCTTTGTCTAGAGTTTTGTTGTGATTAGTTTTTTGGCGACAATTAATAAATTAAAAATTGAATGACAGGACATTTGAGAGGTATTTGACTGATTTGAGCGATCATTAGACGACAGGTAATGATTGAACGGAAACTTAACACAAAACACAAGAATAGTAATTATTGGTTCGACTCCTCTATGAACTCAATTCTATAGTTTTCTTTAGTTTTTAAGTTTAAAATTATTTTCTAATATTTTTAGTCGAATACCAATTAACGGAACAAATTAGTGTTTCGGTGAATATAAGAGAAAATCAGGTTTTGATCTTTTGCTTCTTATGTTTCAAATATTTCCGAATCTTTTCTTTTCTAACGAATTGTTGAGAACTATTCCTTCAAATTATTTTTCAAACATTTTTAAAGATATCTCTAATTTTGTTTCAAAACTATAATTCATTTGAGATAACAATTGTTGTGTAGGTTTTGCCATACATTTGATTTTCTATTCAAGTGTTTCATTACAAGAGATATTCGCTTAAGAAAAGAGTATCAAAAATATATGTATTTTTCATAATTAAATTACAGTTCACAGCAAAGCCTAATGTCGGCCCAAATCTATAACAAACAAAATGAGAATTTCATAACATTTCCACATTTGAAATGAAATCATAATTAAAATTATTCAATAAAATTGATTTCTAGAGTAACTCCGACTGAGTTTTGTCAAACAAAAGCCTCAAAACAAAAATTATTTCTATTATTCGGAAAAATAATCGACTTTTCATTAATTTTAAATTATAGGCTACACATGGATGGTGTGGGGGCGCCGACACATACACATCCAGAAATTGACAATATTTTCCGGTGAACACAAGTGATAGGCTATCAACACATAAACTGATAATAACAGTAAACGGGGGACAACCATAACAGTAAGTATTCTCATTGTTTGTATGCAAAAAGTGTATCCAAAATATAATGAAGAAACTCATTAAAGCGTGAAAAACATTATAAGACTTTTGTTTGAGTTTATAACAAATTCATCGCTAAAACCATAATCAATAAAATTGAGTCAAAATCTGATTTGATTTTAAATAAAATAAGAAAAACCGAAATCTCATGAATTAAAGGCATTGAAAACGCGATAAAAGTGTTAAAAACAAGAAAATTGTCTTCAATTCGTGACCATTGGATTGGGGTTTGTATAAGTTGTTTGGAAACAAAACCCGAATGTTTAACATATATAAAGATAAAAATAAAATGTAATGAATTTAAATTATCCACGGATTCAATAGTGGATTCAATAGTGGATTCAATGCACTAAAAATATATAATTTATTGTTGAACTTCAAAAAATTGGGATTTAGTTCAGACGATTCGTTTGGAAACTGGAAAAGTTGGTAATAATAACACAAATTCAGAGCTGAAACTAAAACCAGAGATTGGGATACAATCGATAAAAATAGTTCAGAGCTATGCCTCCAAAGCTTTCGATAAGAAATTGTAAAAAACAGAGTAAAGTATATTTTATTGTAACACTTGGCTTGACTTCAATCCAATTAAATCAAAAGATATTTAAATCTCAAAAAGTAATGACAATTAGATTAGGCTTTGATTTGTAAAAATAAATAGAAGTGCCTTTTGATTGACATACCGTCTCCTCATAAGTTATAACTGGATCTCAACTTACAGACCATTAAATCATCGGCTTTTCAATCAACGAAATAAAAATAGTTTTTGATAGCAGTCGACTAAAAATGAATTTAATGGGCAATCAGTTATCGAGTTTATAACTAATTTAAATAGAAATCAAAACAAATGAAGCGTTCAGTTGGAAGACAAGAGTTGTCTTCATTCTCAGGCTTTCAGTCAATTGGAAGTAATTCCCAAATTATTAACAATTTTTAAATCGCTTTTCAAACCAACGAATCAAAGCTTAACTCAGATTTCATTAAAAAGTGTTAAATGTTTTCATGAATTTTCAAATATTTCTCTAAACTCTTAAATTTCTTAAATGTCTCTGAACTTTGAGTTTAAATAAATTGAAATAATGAGACGTTTAATGATTGGCCGCAAAAAACATTGAATTTTGTAAAGACATTCAAATCTAATACAAAAGAAACTCTTTAAGTGATGTGTATTCGGGAAAAACCAAAACAATAAAATTGAAGTCAACTGAAGTTCGGCTCAAATTCTGTTTACGGATCCGAATAATTTGGATCATTATTTCCATACAACAATCCATTACAAATAGCACTGGTCAGGGGGTGTGCACACAACCCATTGATACTAAATGTCACTAAAATTCTTTACCATTTAATCAAAATTGATGGAAGACATGATAATTGAATGAGTGAATTGAAATTGAGCTAAACATGAGCTGAGATAGAGCTATACGTGAGCCAAACATGAGCTTAGGTTAATCGAATTCAGTCAAATGAGTGAATAAACTCAAAAGATTTTTAGAGGAATCATATATTCATGAATTATTCCAAATGAAACAACAGGTGTTCGAAACGCAATGGCAGTCAACGGGCAAATCGATTGAGATATTAAGTGGTTTAAAGATATGTAATCGATTGTAGTGATTGACCACTACTGGAGTAACTGCCAACGGATAGTGCGTGTATGTGTGTGGCCTCAAATGGATTCAAAGCCTATTTTATACATTGGGCTAAATATCCTCAAAATGCAACCCTTTTTACTATTAGTATGAAAGCCATAACACAATTGAATGACAAACAAAATAGGGTTACCTCTCCTCAAATGTTGAAATATTGAAGTCTAATATCAAAGATCTAATGATAAAAAAGAATAGAAATTCCCTCTAATTTATACTCAAAATAAAAATAAATCAAATAATTTGTGCAAAAACTTAACGGTTTGTGGAATTATGCTATTAATGGACAGACAGATACAGACACAACTCTAGATAAGGTGATAAATGGCATTTAATAAAACCAAGTATTTTATAGAAGGATAGCCACAAATGAGTGGGTCATCGATAAGGTCTTCATTCAAATTCAAAGTTGCATTTAATTTCCAATTGAATTATTTCATGTTTTCAAAAGTGAATGAATGGATGAAAAGCTATGAATAATACAATCTCTTGAATCGTATGCAAGAGATCTCTCATTAGTTTCATTCGTTTGTTTAATTGTAGAAAAGGTGAGCCCAGAGCTGACAGCGCCTAAATCCAAGCCTAGTGTATGACTTTATGTTCGCTCCAATAAGTTTTTACACAAAATTTAGACAAAACAGGAAATGATTTTCACAGTAATTGTGTTTGTCTTTCAGATCACTAATTGTGAGTCAAAAGAGTTACTCTTAAGCGAAGAAAGTTTACACAGAATTGACATTTGAATGAAACGGCATTTATATTGTGCGATGAAATTACATCTTAATAGTCGTCATATAAAACCCACACAAAAATGTATTGCAATTAATTTGTGATATCAATTAAATGACATAAAACGCTGTCAGATATGGAATATCAATGTCTTCCGGTAAAAGAAATAGATTCTGAAGAAGATTTAATACATTTCCCACAGAATTATAGGAATTGTTTACTCAAAGCAAATAAATTTAGAAAAAGAAAAAACAGAAATCTTTCTCAGAAAAAGTCAAAATCCCCGCAAAACATGACTCAGATTAATGTCAAAAGCGATGCAAATAATCAATGAGAAGTGAAAAAACAAAATATCAAAAATTGTTTCTCAAAGTATCTCAAAGTATGTCATAAAAAGTTGAATACATGAAAAATTTCATATAATTTTTCGTATCAGAAAACCGATCAAATTTATGGCTTATATTATATAAAATAGGGGTTTGTTTGGGAGATATATTCAAATCAAATACCACTTAAGGATTGCATTCATACGAAACGCTATTTTTAGTTCAATATATCATCGATTAAAGCGTTAAATGTTTTTCAATGGCATTCAAAAGATCAAAACGAAATGTGATTTCAATTCCGATTCACTCATTCATAAACTTATTTACAAAAACTATTGAAATCAGAGATTAATTGAAAGTGAATTCATGACTCATAAATGGGAAGAATATCTTAGTTATGATATCATACTTGTGGTGGTATTCAATGATAATTAGATAATAATAACCGAAATAAAAACAATTGATTTTGTTTTTCTCTTTCGCTCGCATTTTGTTTATCATAACTCACAAGAAGTGGGGAAAAGAGAAATCAAATATTAATCTCTTATTTGATGAGTAAAAACGAGTGAAAAAATAATAGCTTCTAATGAAAAGCATGAAAAATAATTACTGGAAACCCACGAATTGTTTGTTAAATACCAGAATATTATGAAACAATTTTATAATAGGAAACAGAAAACGTATTGCAATCCAGGTTTGCGTGAGAATTAGCGACGAATATATTCAGACAAAAGTTTAGAATATATTTCTATTATTTCCATAATTTTCTTCATAATTATCGTTAAATGAAATGAGAAAAACCTGTTTTGGTTTTAGAGCTCAAAGTTCTGACATTAATTTCAGAGTTTAATTGCAATTAAAAATTTATTTCAAAAAATTAAGACTCAAAAGGAGTTTAAGTGAATAAAAAACTAAATAAATTCAAAATGTATTACAAATCGAGTGAAAGACACGAAAAATATGTTTTTATATTTAGAAAAATCATTTAAACGATCGGTTGTTCTCTACAAAGTGCATGACATTGACTGAGGAAGTGCTGACACCAACAAAAGACTTCCCGTTCTGTTCGATTCGAGAGACGGATATTTTTGAGCGCATCGATGAACTGAGAGAAAAGACATACCAATGACTGCCATTCCCCTCAACATTACATAACATCATCGATAGGACAATGATTTTTGATATTCAATACAAATAAATGTTTGACTGGAATTGAATATCAATATCAAGAGAAAGTCATTCTATCAATCAATACATTAAATAATACAACAAAACAGACAAATGTTTGACAAACAGAAGAACTCAAAGCTTTTAATTTGAGAATCGATTGCGAAAAATGTTTTACTTATTTAATTGAAAAAATAGTTTTGTATGAAATAAAAGTTTAATCAAAAGATGTTTCGTCTGTTTTATCGCTGATTGAAAAACAAATAAAAAAGATTTTCGATTAAATTAAATAAAATTAAAAATAGTTTTTGTAATTAAACGCAACTTTTGACGAATGAATTGAGTTTTTGATCATTTATTGATAGTAACGGTTGAGTCACTGTTTGCTAACTGTTTTCAAACCTGATTTCGAGGTAAAACTTTTGAGTTCAACACAGACTTGAGTTGAATATAAACGAATTATGATTGCATTCAAAATGTCTATGTTTATGGCTATTGCCTAATATTAATTATTTAGTCTGGAGAGTCACTGAATATCAATTGTCTGATCAGTTTTTAATTTAATAATATTTGAAACGTTTTGCCTATTATTCAAAACTATTCTAAATATTTGACACAAATTTCAAAAACTATCAAAAATTTATTTAATATTTTGATATTTTAGTAATAAATTAGCGATTGTTCAATAAATTCAGTACTTATGACACAAATCTAATAAATTAATAATTATTCCAAAGTTTTTGATTTTCAGGGCTTTTATGGGCAAAAAATTGTCAGAATATCAGAAGAAATTCAAGTTTTTAATTATAAGAAAATGATTTAAAACAAAACTATGAAAAAAATCTATTAATAAATGGGTTAAAAAATGTTCGAAAACTCGTTCATTATATGATAGGTGAGTCTGAATTGAGACACAAGTCATCGAAGATAAACATCAGGTTTTTGGTTAATTTTTTCAAATTAATTACTGAATTCATCGAAACAATTGACTCGTAATTAGATTTTTTGCTGAATAAAAGATCTTTAACTTTGAACTACTTTTGAGTTAATCTTATATAAAATAATTGCTTCGAAGAGAAATACATTTAAAAGAAATAACTGTTTAAACAAATCATTCAAATTAAACATATTTTCAAATCTAAAAGTCATTCAAAACAATTAATCAAATCAATCAAAGGAGTAATGAGTAAATTAATTTGATTTAAATGATAGCACAGACTATTCATGAGAGGTGTAAAACTCGAATCAAGTGAAGTACATCAATAATCGAGGACATCCACAATCCACGAATAAGAATCAATTATTAAGTTATTTTTGAAATCAACCAAAAGAAAGACTCAAATTATATTCCGACAGAAAAAAGTGACACAAAAAAAGTCAATTAATTCAAACTTTGAATGAATTAAGAGTTGAATAGAGAATAGAGAAAACAGAATAATAACAAATAATAAGAAAATTAAGATAAATATTGTTTGAAAATAGAGGCAAAACAGAC